>JASKDV010222552.1:0-18765 GCA_032466395.1 Aegires albopunctatus | reverse complement strand
CTCTCTCTCTCTCTCTCTCTCTCTCTCTCTCTCTCTCTCTCTCTCTCTCTCTCTCTCTCTCTCTCTTACATTTAGAATATATAGATCTAGAATCTAGATCAAATCTAATTTAGACTCACTTTTACAAGAGGCCTGAACATTTATTGTGCTAAGATTTAGATCTATCTAGATTCTAGATCTAAATCTAGGTGGTAGGGTTGGTGAAAGTGGTAGTTTAATGCAAGCAATCATTTCCAGAGTCTTGGTTGGATGATTCAAGTCTCATGAATAGCCTATAATTCAAATCAAAAATAAAATGCTTTTTCCCCCTGCATTTTGGCTCCAGAGGCTTTGCATTAACAATTGCTTTAACAGAATTTAACAATGTTATTTTGTATACAGCCACAGCGATCTGGGGAGAGGATAGCTCAGTAGGTTACAGCGCTGGCCTATGAGGCCAAAATGGTCGCAGTTTTACGCATTAGGCTTAGGCTCGAGTTCAAATCCAAGTCAGTGCATGCTTTATTTTGAAATCCAATTTTTCGTATTTCTTCCGTTCCCTTATCCTGTGGTAGGCAGGATAAAGTGCCTAGTTCTGTCGGGCAGTGTATTAGTAATTACTCAATTTGAGTTGTCAGTTTATTTGAAGAATATTTCTAGATCTATCTCTCATCACTGTAGACTGACAGCTTAACTTACATCTAATAGTGAATCTCATGTGTCAAGAGTTAACTGAGTCTTAATTGTTATTGTATTTTTATATCACCAGCTTAAATCTATTAGACAAAACCACAGAAGTCTTCATTTATTACATCTTTTGCCACCGAGTGACTCAGACACAATAGATGCTTCAATGTTTTCTTTTGAATTGATTAGTTAATCACCAAGAAAAAGAATGATAGCTATTGGTTTATAATGAGGTAACAATTTTAACTCTGTGTTGTTAATAAATTGTACAAAAGTCATCATATTGTATATAACTTTGATCTGAAATTTTCTTAATTTGATGTTTTTCAGGTTGGAAAATGGGGATGATTAACAGATTGATACACACGGCAGTTGCCTTTTCCTTTGCTGCACTTTTTGGTATTTTGACCCTCTTGAGAGTCGGCCACATGTGTATTAAGAAGGGTCCCAAAGCAGTTTTTTCTCGAAAGAAACGGGATGTTGAACCAGACCCTCTTCATGATCCAATTTATGGAGAACATGCCTATCTTCATTTAGAAGTAAATACTTTTATGTTAAGGAAATAAATAACTCAGATTCAGTCCTATAATTTTCTATTTTTAAAAGTTTAACACAGAATTTTGATATGATGTACAAATGATAAATCATGCACTCTACAGAACTTTTTGTTACATGTAGCCACAAACTTAGATGAAGCATAAAAGTTATGCACAGATCCAGATGTGCTAAGGCATGCACTGTATTTTCAACAAATTTAGGCATGAATTGACTTAACTATACGGTTATAATGTACTCATTCTCAAACTTTGGGTACATGATGATCCCAGACTATCACACATGCCCAATGAAATTTATCACTTTGCAGGGACTCTCCAATTAATTTATGATCTTTTGGCCGTTCGTATTCCTTTTAATCTAGTTTAAATTAATGTTTGACAGGATTTTCTTTTCTTCTGGAGGATTGCTTAGCAAATGTACAACAGGGGTCTTACGTTTTTTATTTGTGCATAGCTTCTTAGGCCAGTAAAGTTAGCGTAAACTTTACATATATGGTTTATTACGACAGCAAAATTGGAAGAATTTAATCTATGAATGCATAAAATTCAGATTTTATCTAAGGTTTTGGTCGATGAAAGTTCAAGGTGGCATTCTTCATTGTGATTTAAGTTTCAATAATTGTGGAAGTGAGTGAGGACTGAGTGCGTTAGCAACAAAGAAACTGAAAGGGTTCTTCGTTTAAGCTTATATCTTTTTGTCTGTTTCTGAAAGGAGGTCAGAATTCACTATGTAAGTTGTGGACCACCAGACAAGCCTTTGATGCTTCTGCTTCATGGTTTTCCTGAGTCATGGTATTCTTGGAGACATCAGATAAAGGAATTTTCACAAAATTACAGGTTTTCTTGTCATTTTGTTTTTATTGTTAATAGCCTGCAGTTATCATTTATCAATTTTAATTCAATTTTTTTTTCCACATTCAAGCTCAGGGTGTTAATCAAAATGCAGACAAACTATTCACTCAGTTCTTTTCCTTTTAATTGTATATGATCAATTATATGAAATTTATTGTCAAAGTATTAAACCATTGACCTAAGTCATGCTTATGGCGAAAATAAACTAGCTCATGAATTAATTCTTTTTTAACCTCCTTAGTTATAAAAATCCTGTGTTTATTGAAATGTGCTTATGAATTGGTCTAAAACTAAATTAATACCAATTTGGTTTTAATGGCCTGCAAATCTGATAAAAGTTAAAAGTGCATCAGAAGCCTCATAGCATGTATTAGACTTCCTGCTGTAATATTAGCTTCTTACAAAAAGCATGCACCATAATGTGGCATAATTCAGTGAGCAAATGGATTAAGTGAGAAATCATAGGATAATAATGGCCTAAATCATTGCAGTTTATAACATAAAGATGGTATGTACATTCCATAATTCCATATTATGTACAGGAAATTTGATTTCACCAGGCTTTTCTTATAATGTAAGAAGTCTGATTTTCTTTAACATGTAATATAATGTAGGGATTTAATAGTGTTATATCATTTGTTCAATATATTTATATACAGGTTTTCCCAAAATAAATTTAACTTTGCAGATGAAATTTGGAACTTATTAAAAATAATCAAATACCGTTTAGATGCAAAAGATTTAAAATGCATGAATTGGCAGAAACAGATAATTATTTATCTTCTTTTTAGTATGAAGATCAATGATACTAAAAATGAAAGATCTCTTCAAGTTAAAAGAAAAATTGTGTGGCCTAACAATAATTTAGTAGGACGGTTTGAGAAATTCTTCTTCCAAATATAAATGATAATTTAATTAACAATCTCAAATTCTAGATTTATTTAAATGATCTCGTAATCATGCATAACTAATGGCGGACAAAGGTGTTGTCCTTTGCTTTACTTGGTCATTGCAATGCCCTGACTTGGAAACATGGAATTTCAATCATAGGTGATCAATGGCATGCCTCTTTTATGCTATGGCCTAATTTAAATGATGTTTTATAATTTTATAGGTTTTTGAGATGCTTTTATGAATTTATGTAGATAACTTAGCACAATAAAGAATTTTGATCGAAATAATTACTAGAATATTAAAAATGAAATGGGATCTGATGTGAGTACTTTCTCTGTGCCAACTTGGATTTCTAATGACACCAGTTTATAGAGCTCCACCTTTTATTATTAATGACTTTACTTGATAGAATTTATACCAAAAACTAGCCTGATAATAGTATGTGTATAAATGACCTCTATGGCTGACATTATCTGAACAGAACACCCTGAATGTTAAATATATATAAGAAATGTCTTCTATGCTAAAAGGTTAGCTCATTGATGAATTATGCTACTACCAATAAGCCATATCTGTAAATTTCTTATGAAACTCTTTAGCATTATGACAAACTGTACTTAACATCAACATTTCATACTGCAAAGAGCATTCAAAGGTCTTGAATTTAACCAATCTATGTGTATTATTCAATAAGTAGCTGCCTTTAGTTTACATACTCAATGTCAAACCACATTGTTGTTACCTTATGTAGGCCATGCAGATTTTTAAACAAAATGTTTCCCCTCTCTCTCCACTGCAAAAAGTACAGTGTAACAAATTCTTTTAGTATCATATTATATTATTCAATCCATTCACCACAATGCTTATAAATGTATCCTGTACTTTTATTTGACGTTACATTTTTTCAAGCTCCAAGTTAATTAAGATTTCTTGCAATGATGGGACATTTAAGTCATCTTTCCTATGCCTCCTTTTATATGATTTGTAATTGTGAATCCATTGATAATTCTGTTTTTAAATTGCCAGGGTTGTTGCTGTTGATATGAGAGGATACGGAGAATCTGACAAGCCCAAGGGAATATCCAATTACAGACTAGAGCCTATGGTGAAGGATGTCAAGCAAATTATTACTGCTTTAGGTATAGAGAGATGACTTTCAATTGTTGTTTTACTATCGTTTTAATTATGATGATAATAATAATGATGATAAAAATAATGAATCGCATTTATACAGTGCACAATCGTCAACAGCTACTGACGAGAATAGGATTTGTACAAATTTGAAGAGTATCTATATAAGTTGACTTAGTAAAAAGTTCCCAATATTAAACTGCAATTACCTTCTAAGGCAATATTTATTCAGGAAATTTTTTTCCACACAATACATCTGTTGTTCTATTTATGTCAAAAGTTATTAACTTAATTAGCTTTCATTTATGTTGATTTTACTGTTAAATACATTTGCATTTTATCATTGAATTTAAGTTGTGTGGGGGGTAATTTAACCATTATCAGTGAATGGTTTTTTCACCTTTAAGTCTGTAGCATATGTACATTAGTGTCACAGGGAAGTCAATCAGTGCATTCCCTATTTTTGTTTTGTTTTCTTCTGGGTTTTTTTTATTTACCATTTATTTTCAACAAATATTTCAGGTTATAGCTCTTGTATTCTTGTTGGTCATGATTGGGGAGGTTGCGTGACTTGGGCCTTTGCTAGTTGCTACCCAGACCTTGTGGACAAAGTGGTCATATTAAATTGTCCTCAAATGGAAGGCTTCAAAAGATATTTACGGTCTCATTTTGTCCAGTTTAAGAAGTCATGGTAGGTCAAAATACAGAATTGTGTTTGCATATAATTTAAGATTTTGTAACAGTAATGATGCCAGCTTGCAACTGAAATCAGGTGCAGTGTATCCCACTTAATCAAAATTGATGGGACCACCAACATTACATCATTACAAGTGACAGAATGTAATACTGTCGATTAATTTAAAAAATTCAGTCGTATAGGCTCTGCTTATTGTATTCACCCTATACTTAGGGAATGAGGCCCATCCATAATATAATTAATTGGATTTGATTTAGATTGTCGGAGAGCAAAGCGTCAGTTGTGACATCAACCATCTCTTTCATAATAGGATATCTGGATGTCAATATGCTAGTTTTAGTCAAATTTAGGTTGATGCATCCATGTTGTTGTTTTTAAAAACAATATTCAAGGGGAGGAACATGTCTTTCATATTATGTGGATACATGAGGAGTGTCGATGTGTCAAATGTCAATTCATGTGGTTTGCACCATAGTGCTGTCTTGATGCTTCGTCTTCAATTGAGTGGAAATATATGAGAAGTTGATGAATGCCTAAGCTTATATATTAAGGTATATTAAGTTTTGCGATGTAATACAAGAGTAGACTAATTTTCATTTGATGATAAAATCTTCATAGTAGAAATAGAAGATAGATTTGGGTAGTTTGGGGTTGTTGGTTTGTTTTTACTATACATTCTTGTCAATGAAGAGGTTAGTCTGATATTTCTTCCAACTGATGATGCAAATAGAAAGAAAGCCTGTGATGGCTATTAAAAAGTTTTAAAATAAATGTAATTGTTACAAGTTAAAGGTTCTAGTTCAAATGGTCTTATTAGGGATATTTTAATTTGACATTCATGTAGCCCTTAAGTTATCTTATTTGTCATATATAAATATTGCTTATGATACTAGAGCTTTCCATTAGATTACCATACTTCCTAAGTTTTTACATGATTTTGCTTACAATGGTAAGTTTTCTATCATCAGTACTATTCTAAAATATGTTTTCTTCTCTTAAATAGGTACATGTTTTTCTTCCTTGTTCCATATCTGCCTGAAATATACATGAGTCTTACTGACTTCAAATTCTTTGAGAATATTTTTATCGGTAAGGGAGGAGTTCAAACCAATGCAACAACAAAAGATGATGTTGAGGTTTACAAGTATCTCTTCCAAAAATTCGGTAGGCCTTATTTTTAAGAATTCAATGGAAAAAAATGTAAAGAAAAACCAGTCCTTATTTGATTTGTTGACACAGATAAATCGTAATAGTTAATAATACAAATTGATTGTCATTTCATTTTCAAATTTTTTTTCATACATGTTTGAAGTATATAATCCATGTTACCAAATAGTAAAAATCAATTCATGTTTATAACCATAGCCAGCGAGCTTCATTAGCATTTTAATGAATGTTATATGTTAAATAGCATCCTGTTTCACAGCTGCATAAAGTTTCTACATAAAAAATAAGTTAAACTGCCCCAATGTCAGATCCTCGCGAATGGAATGAAAAATTATATCAAGGGCTCCTGTCAAAAGCCAGTCAATATTATACATTGTACATTGAACTTTAAACTCTGCTACCATTACATGAAATATATCCGATGCCAACAACTTCAGATGCAATTTAAAATATCTTACTACTTTAATTAATAGTGGGAATGAAACTTAGGTTTAGGTCCCAGCAACAGGATCCTGTGGGAAATCTTATATTGATGTAGTTTCTGGCTAAATAGGGCATGCATTGTTTTTGATAAAAAGTTTATTTTTTAAAATGGCAGCTATTACTTTGAATAAATACATATTTACAAAAGCAGAGATGCCTTTTGTGGAATTATTATGCTGACCAGCCGTGCATTCCATGATTCCTCTCACTTCCTTTATATTTTCCAAGTTGCCGCCACTATGCTTATTTTAAAATGTTTTGCTCTTTTCTTATCTTGCAGAGTTTTCCAGCTCTGATCGCGTCGAATATTTTCATGATGTTCCTTTACCTGAACTGTTTCCAGTCAGAATCAAAACATTACAACACTCTTGTGGCTAGGCTAAGTATGGCTTCTGCACACAGTTTTCAGAATCAGTTCTACTTCTATCCTTTCAATTGATATTTCAGTCATTTACTCTTTGTTGGACCTATCAGATATCCTTGCCTTCATCCAACATCATCACTTCTGTGGGCTTAGTATTCTATGTGTGGCTTTTATGCGCAACAATGGACCTTTTTTCTTTCTTTGGACATATTATTTTAAATTGATAGTTCAGTTCATTGGACTTATCATTTAAATTAATGGGGAACATTGTTCTTCTGTAGGAATATTTAAGTAGTGGGAGATCATATCAAATGGGTAGATCTAGCCACTAGTGGCTAATTGAGGATCAGAAATTGAAGAGGAGATTACCTCAGGTTGGTTTGGATGTAAATATGTAATAAGAACATAAGACTGTTCAATTAAAAAATTTGGTAAATATTATTTGTAATTAGAATGTGAAGAAAATAGTACAACAGTAAAGAGCACAATGAAGTGACATGAATTAAGGCTAAGTAATGGACAATTAGATTTATCTGCTAGACGTATAAATCTTTGAATGATAAAATATTTATGAAAAAATAGAGGCAAGGACGCTGAAAAAGGTATATTGATTACTCTTTTAAAAATCACAAATTCCTCCTTTTCAGTCCTATGATTCCTCTTAAGGGTTAGTTGGGTAGGCACCTCTACATAAGCTATCATTCTAATTCATTCTGAATCAGTGCAAGGATATATACAATACAACTGCTTAATTAACTAGACATTTTTTTTTTTTTTCATTTGAAACTATCCTTGATCATGTATTGCATATCATTTCTTTACAGAAATTGATTTTGAGTATATTCTTTTGTTTTGTTGGCTAAGTTCATTTTTAGATGTTCTTTGCCATAGGAAAAAGTTTACACAAACACTAAATTGAATTGGTTATAGTCTTTAATATTCTTGCAATATATTTATTTTTACTAGAATCCCGCACTGCGCCAATTAATTATATAAGAGCTGGTCTACTTTATGGGAATCCACCACGACTGTCACAGAAAATTACCAAGCCAGTCTTATTAATTTGGGGATGTCAGGATTTGGCTTTGGAAACTGGAAATGCTGAAATGTGCAAGGACTATGCCTATGACATCAGGATTAAATACGTCAAAGAATCCAGTCACTGGGTTCAAATGGATCGGCCTGAAGTTGTGAATACCTTCATAAAGGAATTCCTTGAGTAATGATAAAGTTAACCAAAAATTTATTTATTTGAATCAATCAGATATATAGACATACTTTTGACACTTGCTTTGAAAATGTGAATTATATAATAATATATGTATTAACATTAAATGATTGGGGAGAAAAGTAACCAATTTTAAATGCTTTTTTTTTTTTTTACCACATTTGTGGAATTTATTTGAAAGTGATCATTATATTACAACAAAAAAAGTTCTTTCTATAATTAATGCTAGAACCTTGTTTGGTTTTGGATTTTTTATTAAATCCTTATACTTATAATATAATAAATGTTAATTTTCATAGGGTTATTCACCTCAATGATTGTTTGCATTACAAATGCTTACTACTTACTATCTTTATTTTTAACACATGTTCATTGAGTTTCACTTTTATACCAAATATTCAATCTGATTGAGTTTGTCAATTAAATTTAATTAGAAGAAGTAGTAAAGTTGGAAAAACAATTGAACAATTGATTTTTCAGAATTCATAGTTCAATATCCCATTCATTTTTCATAACCTTAGACCTCATGTAAAGATTCAAGGGGATGTAATTTTTTGTCATAAAGGGAAACACTATGTGGCACCCAGGGTCCTCAACTAATAGGAAAAAATAGGACCACTGCCTGTCTCCCCATGTGTTTTGTAAGAGGTGACTAAGAGTCGAGTGGGAGTTTCTTCTCCTATCTCTGCCCTCATATGACAAAAGGACGAATATTGCTTTATTTCATCAATTGATATTCGTCCTTGTCGTATGAGGGCAGATCTGTTTTGTCCCCCCAGAGGAGGGAGGAAGTTTTGCTGAGGGAGAGAAGCATATATCTAGTGGCCATCCCCCAATTTATGTGCATTGCTGCACTTGAAAATACTATCAGGGTCACTTGCTATCAGGGACAAAGTACTTTTGTACACAAAGGGCGTTAAGAAAATCCCAGGTGGCTTTTACAGTCAAGGGGATTGATGACCATAATATCATTATTTAGTTGTTGCTGTTGTTTTTTTTTTAGAGATGATGGTAGTTTGAGATGCTGTTTTTTAAATAACCTCTCCATTTACTTACCTTTAGTATCATATATTTGTTATTCTTATTATTAAAAGTTTTTCTTTTCCTCCTTGGTGACATTTCTCCTCTTCTAGAACCTATTTCTTCTACTTCTGTTTTTTGTTGGGGTTTTTTCCCAAGCCTGTCATCTTATTTTTTCCTTGGTCTCTGAGATGACTTAAGTGGTTGATAGATCCCTTAAATTGCAAATAACTACATGTAACTAATATCCTTCATAATACGCTGACTCGTAATTGTGATAAATGAAAGTTGAAAGGCTCCATTATGAAAAAAATTTGTTATGATTCAAACTAAACCAAAATATACTATTGTTTTTATATTTACTTTTGTGATACTCAAAAGAAAGAAATTTAATCTTTATGATGTTATGAAAATTTTTCAACATTTGAAGAACATTTATTTTAAATTTTTTATGCATTTTTTTAAGATGACTTTGAAAAGATGGCGTTTTCAACATGATTTCTTTTTACATTTATCAAAGTGCCTTTTTGATGCTTTATTTAATTTTTTTGTTTCTTACTTAGGGGCCATAAGATTTAAGGTTCATGTTGTCATTCTTGAAAACATCATTCCAAATATCATTTCTTATTATGCTGCCTGGAATAATAGGCAGAATTATTCTGTATACTGTATGGTAAGGAAAAGAAGTTCGAGAGAAAAAACCCATTCAAATTCAATACTCAATTTATTATGGAATGCTCAAATTTCACTCTCATTCGCAAGTAGCAAGTGTTATTTTTGTTTAGTCCAGTAAGTGTCAATGAGTCAATTTAAGCCATGAAAAATTGAGTTGGTGAATACTTTTTTCTCTCTCAAACTTTGTTCAAACAGAAATTTTGTCCTCATTTTATCTTTAAGGCCACTTCCAAAAGTCCACAACAGTTCCACTTGTCATGTCTTGAATTGCATTCTATTCTGAAAAATTGTTGCATCAAGAGTATAATATATGTGGCGGCATAGGAAAACCCTTTGATTGGAAGTCGCTCAGCTTACTTTCGAGATATGGGCTTACATTCAGTCACTTCAACAACAAAAATTTGTTTTTTTGCTTCTCAGGTTCTACAACTTCTCATATTTATGGTATTAAAATATTTTTCGAAAAATATTAGTCTAAATTCCTCATATTGCTGAATCACTATCATGACCCACTAACATTGTCAACTGAAAACCAAACTTAGAAAAGTCATATCCCTGGAACCGTTTAAGATATCAACATCAAATAAAAAGAAAAATAATGAGAAGGAATTGTTCTATTAAGTGCATTCATAAACAACTCATCTTGGATTTGACTGATGTGAAGGGTTTTCCTGTGACGCCACACATATTGTCTTTTACCTCTAATCGAATCATTATATTATAGGATGCCATTAAATCAGTCATTCTCTTACATTACTAATGTTTCATGTTGTAATGAATATGACATAAAAATATTAATGTTGCTCTAGGTTTTTGTAGTATGTATCAGAAATATTCATACCAACTTCAGACATGACATTATTTTGCCTTTTTACACAAAAAAAAAAAAAAAATTGTGCTTGACATGTACCCTTTATTCTAGGGTCAGTGTTGAGTGTACTAGTACTAATGTTAGTTTTAGAGCTATCTGACTTACTTTATTGATTTATTGTCATTTCTTATAATACATTGTATTTATCTTGTATTAAAAACAAAACATTGTACTATTGCTTGCATTACATTAATTCTATAACCAATGAGCTTTGTCATTTTTTTTTTAAGTGCCATAATTTTCAGGCAGTCTTTCATGTGCACACTTTTCTATTGATTCAATAACAATATCAGCTATCTAAATTAATTTCTTAGTTTTATATCTCCATAATCGTGGAGATATGATCGGACAATTTTTTTTTATATTCATTACTGGACTCTTACGAAAACTGCCATTGACCAAGCAAAGTTTGCACTAATGCTAGTTCTATTCTGCAGCAAGATTAGAATTGGATAAAGGTAGTGGTATTATGGTCTAGTGGTCGACATTTGGGCTGGTGGTCGAAAGGTCCAAGGTTCAAATCCCCGTTTGGCACAACGTTAAGTTCTTGAGAAAGACTCTTTACATGGATATCCTAACCATACCCAGGTGTAAAATGGGTACCTGGCTGTAGGTAGAGGAAGATCTTGTCAGCATGCAAGAGTGAAGCGCCTTTCATCAGGCAGCACCTCTGTATACCCCATGAGGAGTCGAGAAAGATTCTGGATTGCATTGGCCTGCCAGGGAAACTGTAAATCGCATTTAGTGAAAACATGCTATATTTTAATTTATTAATACTAACAAGATAAAGTCAGCGGTAGAGACAAAGACTGCACATGATGACATATGACTAGACGGCTCATGATGACATATGACTAGACTGCTCATGATGACATATGCCTAGACTGCACATGATGACATATGCCTTGACTGCTCATGATGACATATGCCTAGACTGCTCATGATGACATATGCCTAGACTGCAAATGATGACATGTGACTGCTATGGAGATCACTAGACAAAAGAGTGGCCCAAAAAATAGAAAATGTCCCGAGGTTAGAGCACGACATATATATTATGACTGTGTGGAAAAATTATTTCAATATCAGTTACAGTACAGTTACATATCTGAAGCATGATAATTCGTATGAAGTAGAAATCATTGTTGAGTCCCTGGTGGTAAATTATTCAGACTGATGAAATTCCAAAGGAGGCTGGCGATCAGGTTATGTGATGCTGATGCTCAATGAAAATAAAAATCTACTCATTAGTGTTACTGATATCATAATTTTGAATAAGCAAATCATAATAGCATTTTATATTCATGACAATCATTGTAACCTTTGTTAAACCATAAAAATGACATGATAGTTATCCTTTTAGAGTTGGCCTACCTCATTTATGAAAACCCCTATTTGTCTTTGATATAGATGCATTATTTGACTATAATTTTTTATTCCTTGCTTAGATGTTGATCATAAATGAGTTATTTTATTTTGCACTACATGTGAAGTGATTTTGTAATTTTTTATCAATAAACTATCTTGTATACCTCAACTGTTTTCTAGTTGATTCCGCCCACTGCCACCAGGAATGTATTGATTGACAAGTACCAAGACCTCTCTGGTCTAGCATGTGAGCATGACACTTGCATACTACGTACATACAGACAAAGATATATATTCACATTCTCTTTCAAAAATATTTAAAGTTATTTGTTATTTTTATTTTATTACTTGAAGTTGAAGTGCTTCTTTTCATCTTTGGCAACTTTTCTCTTCTTTTAATTGACTTTGTTATTTTCCCTATCCTATCTTACTTTTTCCATGTGCTCTGAGATGACCCTAGAGGTTCATAGAGCCCTTAAACTTAAACTCGAAATAACTAACTGTCATGGATCACTGTAGATTACCGAGCTTGATATGAGACATCGCAGTCAAGTGGTAGACATTCGGCTTGCAGACTGGAAGGTCCAAAGTTCATGTCCTAGATGGTTTGTTGCAATGTTGAGTTGCTCTTGTCCTTTTCATACTCAAACGAAGGTCTCTACCTAGTTTTACATTAGCAGTCATATCTTGGCAGTATGCTAGAATGAAGTACATGTACTATAACTTACAAAATGGACCTAAAACCAATACTTAGCTGTTTTCAGTTCAGGACTACCTGGGGATTGTCTCTCTGCAAACATTTAAAAAGAAACTCCCTCAATGGTCATTACAATCAAATCCCTTTTGAACCCCATGGGTCGGGTAGCATGTAACGAAGTAGTCATTTTTTCCGTTCTTCTTAATCTTACCTGCACTGCTAATTTTATGGTCAAGGTTACTACGCTGACTTAAGCAGGTACACTTTCCTACTTAAGTGAGCGAGCGAATAAGACAGGATGACTTTCCTACTGAAGTGAGTGAGCAAATAAGACAGGATTACTTTCCTACTGAAGTGAATGAGCAAATAATACAGGATTACTTTCCTACTGAAGTGAGTGAGCAAATAAGACATGATGACTTTCCTACTGAAGTGAGTGAGCAAATAAGACATGATGACATTCCTACTGAAGTGAGTGAGCAAATAAGACATGATGGCTTTCCTACTGAAGTGAGTGAGCAAAGAAAACATGATGATTTTCCTACTGAAATAAGTGAGCAAATAAGACTTGATGAATGATGATGACTTTCCTACTGAAGTGAGTGAGCTAATAAGACATGACATGATGGCTTTCCTACTGAAGTGAGTAAGCAAATAAGACAGGATGACTTTCCTACTGAAGTGAGTGAGCAAATAAGACATGATGACTTTCCTACTATGAGCAGATAAGACATGATGACTTTCCTACTGCAGTGAGTGAGCTAATAAGACATGTTGACTTTCCTACTGAAATAAGTGAGCAAATAAGACATGATGAATGATGATGACTTTCCTACTGAAGTGAGTGAGCAAATAAGACAGGATGACTTTCCTACTGAAGTGGGTGAGCAAATAAGACATGATGACTTTACTACTGAAGTGATTGAGCTAATAAGACATGATATGACTTTCCTTCTGAAGTGACTGTAACATGCACCACTTAGCTCAAAGAGAAACAACTCATGATATATGCTTTGATTTTGAAGCTATGTGTATTGGAGTTACTTTCCCCTACTTCATTACTTTAAGTTTGATTTTTACTAGTGATGTCCCTTGTCTAGATGGCCGCCTCCTAAACTAGACGTGCCTCTGTTGTAGTAGTATCAATGTACTGTTAATAAAGCTGTTTTGATTATCTTCAAATTGTGTTCACACTCTTGTATTGCATACATAAAAAACAAAACAGTGACTGAGCTAATAACTTAAGTCATGATGACTTTCTTACTGAAGTGAGTGAGCAAATATGACATGTCCTACTGAAGTGAGTGAGCAAATAAGACATGACGACTTTCCTACTGAAGTGAGTGAGCAAATAAGACATGATGACTTCTTACTGAAGTGAGTGAGCTAATAAGACACGATGATTTCTTACTGAAGTGAGTGAGCAAATAAAACATGATGACTTTCCTGAGGATGTAACTTTGGACCAAGCACAAGCAGAAATTGAACTCCCAGCAGTACTTCCAACTTAACTATAAGTTTAGAATTCAAAGCAAACATTCAACAACAAGAAAACAACTTTACTTGCAACCCTGCTCCCTTCCCTCCTGTACTCTCCCTTCCAAATTTTTTTTGTCTTCATATTTTTTACAGGGAAATTAAAAATATAAACATAAACATACGTTTTCATCTTCTGCTCTAAGGGCAGTCTCACAGAATTTACATTAATTATTTCCCACATGGCATGCTATTAACAGGTACCCTTTTAACGTACTGAGGTGCAAACAGTTGAGCTGTTAATCATCAGTGCCTTACTACCAGTGCACAGACAAGATCGTATACTGCCTATTACCAAGTACTCATTTGTAATATAACTGAGTTGAGTGAGGTCAACATGACAAAGTGTCTTACCTAAGGACACATTATCAATGACCTCTGGTGTTTGAGAAAATTTTGCA
Organism: Aegires albopunctatus; assembly: GCA_032466395.1. Taxonomy (NCBI): domain Eukaryota; kingdom Metazoa; phylum Mollusca; class Gastropoda; order Nudibranchia; family Aegiretidae; genus Aegires; species Aegires albopunctatus. The sequence goes on along the minus strand of JASKDV010222552.1, from coordinate 4,158 downwards.
CAAAGCAGGATTCAATCCCAACATGTCCTCCAGCCGCCTTAGGTCTGTTCATTAATGCCATAAGCAATTTCTCAAATTTGAACTTTTCATAGTTCACCACTGACAACAGACTCTGAGTGAATGCTCTGACTGGCAATACAAGAGTTATGTTTGTAAAAATGTTAATAAGATATGTAATTTAATAACATTTAAAAATCGAACAAAGTACAATATAGTCATTTATTCAAATCAAATCAAATAATACTACAGAGGAGTTCATATACATGTAAATTGAACTCGGATAATTCAAATTCTCAGATAATTTGAAGGTACCTCGAGGTCTGGGTTCTTCTTATTCTTTGGCTTTGTTAAAAAAGATCTCGGTTAATTCGTACTTTCTCTGGCCCAATTTGGATAATTCGAAGTCGTAGTTTGAATTTTCACGGTACATTAATAATAATGAACTTTTATATAGCGCCCCTTCTCATCAGAGCTCACAGCGCTTCACAAAGTACATGTTATAGCATAAAAATACATTAGTCTTCACATTCAAACACATAGAGGTAGAACAATGCCAATACGCACGCACACAAGCAAACGGGCTCTAACAGGTGTGGAGACAGATTTACGGAAGAAATTCCTGGAAGTGACAGTGACTAACAAAGAGCATCTCAACCGTCCATCCAAAATTGGGGCCCAAGTCATAATAATACAAGGTTTGCTTGGTATTAACATTAATATATAGTACAGTAAATCAGTGAAACCCCAAGCCTTACAATAAAATAGTCAAAATTCTACCAGGCAGGTGGCCTAAACCAAGCAATATCGTTCAATGACTATTGTAAATGTAATTTAAGTTAAGATCATTTGAATTCATCACCATATCCCAAGGAATTCGAATTAAGCGGGTTTCATTGTATACAACTTTATTCATTCTTAATCTTAGAAGAAAATTTTCCATTTGGTTTTCACACTTACAACATTAGGTTAATGCAAAATAATATGTATAATTCAGTATATATATGAATTTAAATTATCACAGTAGTAGAAATTAATTTTCAGGTGCCTGTACCAAAGACAGCTGTAAATGCATAGTGCTTTTGGGTATACTAGCCAAATTGTGAGTACAGGCCTCTTGCTGACTTTTATAAAAGGATGATTGATTTTTAAAAATATTTTAAATGTTTCAAACTTCATTGGCATTTGTTGTCTCAATAAAGACAATATAAACAAATATTGGAAAAAGAAAATCTTAACCCATCACAGATTCAAACATAAGACTTCTTATATACATTACCAACTTAATCGTGACTGAGCTATACTATTAGAATCATAATTGTCTCATTGATATTATGGACTCAAGCATTGAGAAAAGAAAAAAAATCTAAGACAATTTAAGGTAAGGAAAATTAATTTTTAAAAATATAGCTCTACACACTCTACATGTGCAATGGATCATATGGTTGCAGAATATAATTATAGAGTCTTCGTTCAAAATCCTAATACTAGGAAGAGTTCTTGTATAAATAATTAAGAGATAGAGGTTACAAATCTATAGATATTAAAATAATGCTTTAAATAAAGTTAATTCTATTTCATTTCTATATTACAAGATCATAATAAGATGAAATTTAAAAGTTTGAATTTCATCACAACACAATCTAAAGGTGTGGAGCACAATAGAATCTAAATATGGAAAGTCTAAAGGTATATAAAGTATGGCTGATTAATCCCAGATTTTTGTTTAGAATTTTACTACAAAAGATTGTAAATGTCTTTCAATTCCTTGTAAAAAGGTTTCTTGGGACCAGTGAACACATAGTCATTGGTCAGGACACATATCAAATTAAACTGTTCTAAATGGATTTCTTAATTCTTTAACAATTTTCTCCCTTTGTGAAATTTGATTAGAATTAGATTTTTAACTTTAAATATTGTTCGACTATGTACTGCAAGAATCTCATAGGATCACTTATTTGTTCAAAAATGTCTGCAGATTTGTTTTTTATGAAGTTTTGACTGTTTGTATGACATGAAGACATGCAAATCAACATAATGAATTTTACATTTACAAAAACAAGCAAATTTGCATGAAACACTAATAATGAGAAAAATGTGAGTTTGAGTTTGGATTCAACATTAAAAGTTTGCCATAAGTCTTTTACTCATAACAAAACTTGGTTCAGCTACAAATTTCTTGATGAATTTGAAAAATAAGGATTGATAATAAGTTTAAAAATTTGAAAAATAAGCCAAAAAAAACCCTGACTATCTTATAGTTGAATGTACTTTTCTTGGTAAATAATCTACTGAATCATCGAAATCAGGCACAAAGACTATAAAAACTCTCTCTAGAATGTATGTTAAGTAATTTAACTTAGTTTAAACATTCAGTTTGTGAAAAAATAGTTTTTGAAACTTTTTTTTTCTCTTTTTGTTTTTTTGTGACTAAAAAGCAAAAATTAATTAAAATTTCAAAATATTGTTAGAAGCTTTAGTTTAATTTATATTGATAATTTCTTTAGATTCATATAATGTCAGCCATAAGCTATTGATAAACATGTAAGGCCAGTTTAGGTACAAATTCCATCATATGAAATTATTGATAAAAAGTGTATATTTAATTACGGATGTTATCAGAAATCCAAGATGACGGAAACAAATGACTCAAACTAGATCTCTTATTATTTCTATTATTTTAGCAATTATCATGATCAAATTAACTATTTGGGCAACATTATCTCTTTTAATCCATAAAAAATGCCACAAAAACCTCAAAAATGATGAAATAAACTTAAATTAGGCCTAAGCATAATGGGCATGACATCAATCATCGGTGATCGAAATTCCATGTTTAAAATCATTAAGAAATAGTCTCAGCTAATTGGGATCATTTTCCATTCCACCGATGTTTCCTGATTACTGAGGTCTCACTGTAGTTCTAGCTGTGGTGGTGGTTGGTTATGGTTGTAAAGGGACTCTTGAAATAAATTATTCTGTAGTTCATTTTTAAAAATTTTATTGCAATTAGTTGTCACATAAAACAAAAATAATAAAAAAATATATTAATTGTACTAATATAATAAATCATTAATCTTTCTTATTTCATCACCCATCAACTGTCATCTGACCAGCATTATATGGCAGCACAACAAGATAATTATGAATATAATTATTATATTGAGTTGGCTATGATATGAATTTTGCAAAAATGAAATTACATTTTTGGATAATTTCTGATTAATGTCTTATCATATTGTACTCTAGATTTGTTTAAAGAAAAAAATTCACCAACATCAATGAATTTACCATACTTCAAAATATCTCAAAATCAAAGAATTTAGCAAAGAATTTAAATTGTTTATATTTGATAGGTACATAGTCAACTGAAACAAGTTTAAAAAATGTAATTAGTGTTAATATCTTTGTTCTTATTTTCTTTAAAGTTGCCAGTGATAAGAAGGAGCTTTTGGTCTGCATGGAGTTAATATGTCATTTCAGACATTGAATGGATGGTTTTGTTGTCAAATATCTCTACAGACCTTGGGGGATTTATTGCACTGTAGATCATTGCGTGAATAACGACATTCATTGGTACAGAGATGGATGTTGGATACGCGTAGGTGAATGGCTTAATTATGATTTTATATAAAGTTTCCATTGGCCTACTTTCTTCCCTCTCGTCTTCAAAAACACTGAAACAAAAAAGCAAGCAATGAGTAATTGTAACACAGTAATGAGTGACACAGAATAATACTAGACCTACAAGTATTTATATAAAATACCAATCATGAATAGCTTTAATAGCAATGTAAGCTTTCTGATTATTATCATTCATAACAGATGATGTGTAATTCATAGAGGTGTTCTGTTTTGTTTATTATTCTATTTCTTTTTTTTTTTAATTAAAAAATAGAAAAGAATCACATTTGATAAGCTTATCTTTAGTTCTGTCTTGTTTGCCTTAACAATAATTAATATTAATGAAATTAATAATCAATGGCCCACTTAAGGATATAAACATAAAAAGGTAAATCCTCACTTGGGAGATAAACTGATTTTCCTTATCATGTAAAAACATTTTTTCAACCTTTTTTCATATAATTTTTTTGTGGTGAAGAGTTGTTCCGAGGAACAAACTCTCTTCAACCAGTGGCGTGGCGTGGTGCGTGGGAAGGG
>JASKDV010222442.1:0-18769 GCA_032466395.1 Aegires albopunctatus | reverse complement strand
ACGTCTCTGTGATTTGATTTATTCAGTGGGTTATTTGTTTTGCTATGTGCCTGCGTATCGACTATCAACAAACGTTAATAAACTCTGCATGGTACGTTGTTGGTTGGGAACTCAGTAGGGAAAATTCTGCTTCCACATCTTAGCCTCTCTCCATAACGGCCACCTGTCTATAACGGTCACTTTTCTCTGTTATCTTGAGTGACCGCTATGGACAGGTTTGACTGTATTTCTATCGGACAAAAATAGACTGCCATTCTATTATGTCATGAGGGTATGCATTTATTCATGCAAGAAATGGATCAATCCATTGTTCATAAAGACTATTTTTATTTTTTTAAATAAAGCGTATAGGAGTGATATGTCATCATCACAAAATGACTTTATTCAACTGCCCTTGAGAGATCAGATTTGGTGCCCATGACCAAAATCAACCAGTCAAGTTACAATACTGAATTCGGTCCCATTTTAAGGTATCATGCTGAACATTATCCCTGTATCATAAGGAGATCTGAAGCAGCTGATTGAAATGGCCAACGTTGACTATATGATATATGTCTTGTCAATAGGTACACTGTACTTTTTTACTAAAATTATTTCTTTGACATTTTACTTCGAAAAACAATAGTGTAATTTGCATGTATTGTAATTACAAAAACTTATATGGAAAAAAATTCTGGTTTGGGCGTAGAATTTAGAGTTCATTTCTAGATTAAAGGTTAGCTACAAGTCTTTACCCATAATGAAACTAAATCCAGCTGAAAATTTTGAAATGTATGGACAGAATATAAGGTTAGATGTGAAAAATAGACAAAAATAAGAAAATGTTGATGTTGAAAGTTCATGTACATGTACTTATCTTGCTCAATAATCTTCTGAATCATCGAAATTAAATTCAAAGTCTTGTCTTAAGAAACCTTTCTGGAATTTGTAATTTAGATATAGTTTGAAACATTAAATACTTATAGGTAAAATATTAGTTATTTGTTTTGTGTTTTAGTCTAAAAATTGATTAGCATTATTTAATGATTTTAGTTTTGTTTTATATTGGTTTAGTTATTGTCGGCCATAAGTCATTCATAAACATATCATTATCAGGCCAGTTTAGATACATGTACAAATTTCATCATAATGATAATATAAGGTGGCATCAATAAATTGATGTCATTAATTAGAAATCTAGGACTAGGATGGCAGACTAAATGCACTCATGCTTGATCCCTTAAAGTTATTATTTTTATATTATTTTGCTAATGTTAATTATTTTGATAAAATATATTATTGTTGGGTAACATTATCTCCATAAATCCTTAAAAATACAGCAATGCTTAAAAAAGACCATAGCAAAAAAGGGGGTGAGACATTGATCAGAATTCCATTTTAGAATCGATGAGTTTATTTTTAGAACTGAAAAAGGAAAAGCATTGAAAGAAAACAATCATCATTCACAGCTAAAACTAAAACTAAAACAAGTGATAATATTGAATGATAAAGAAGACCGAAAGGGATCAATGGTAAAGGGATACACATAATGAATGATGTTGATTGCTAACTAAAACCAAAACTTGATGAGAGATCGGAAACTTGGTTGAAAACATTATAATTATGTATGTTACTTCCTTATTACATATGTTATCAGGTGTAAAAATGACAATGACGTTCAACTTGGGACTCTTTAAAGATTCATTTTGATTTTTTTCTCCTGGAAGGATGCGGGTTGGAAACTAAGAAAGTACAGTCTGGTCTCTCTAATCCAAACACCTCTGTTCCTGGCAATTTGTTCGGATTACAGAATTTTCAGGATCAGGGAATACAGTGCGGTCCACATAACATAAACTCGATCTTGATCCGCATAAACTAAACCTTTCTCTGCCACAGTGGCATTCTTTCCCCATCCCCACACATCAACCCTGACCCTTATCAAATGCACACACGCAGGACCGTTTTACACTGGGTCACATTTGCTGTCCGCACCACGATTGGACCGGGGGAGAGGGGCACGATTTGCGCACACACTAAGTGTGATGAAGCATCTGTGCCAATGCAATACTCTAGTTACTAGTAGTACTCAGAGTATCGTGTTGATATGTGCCTCTCCCTCTTTCTCTTTCTTGGTCTAGCCTAGCTCAATCGTGTCAAGGCTACACCCGCGTGCTCGGCCTACTGAGTTACACTTACTTTTCATTCTTCACTCTTCGACAATTGACGGTTTGAATCTCAGTTTTAATACATCTAGATCTACCGCAAAACGAGCCTTTAACTACTATAACTATAATGGAGAAAAAAATGAGTCAAAAGAAGACAACATTGAGCCTTGAACCCAAAATGCAGCTTCTCAAGGATGTGGATGACAAGTCAATGAAGCAGAATGAAATAACCGTGAAATATGTGGTGTCGAAAGGCACTGTGTCTGTTCTCATTTTCAATTGAAAGTTTGTTTCCCTTGAAAACGGATAAGATAAACATAAAAATCACTTCAACTTACTTCAAGCATCTCCATTCTAATCTATACTGAACATACAACACATCAACCATTATCAATGATTATGGTGAAATGAAATGACAAGATTTTGTTCAAAACTCGAATTCATATTTGATGAAACCTTTATTATGAATTTATGTACAAAGACAAATGATACAACATGACATTGTGACACTTATGTTTCACTTAAATCGAATTGCAACATTGATACTCTCAGTATCATAAATGAGAACAAAACAAAACTGATTAAGTATTCGATATTATAATTGAAATTGAGCAAATTTACAAATCAAACAGCAGAATAAATGGCACCTTTTGGCCAGAATTAAGTAAAAACCATGTAAAAGAGAATTATTTTGTATTTCTGTCACTAGTGTCAACCCAAAACTAAAAATAGAAAGGAGAATTTGTTGTATGAATCTCTCTTAATATTACTATCAGCATCAAGAGAGCCAAGCCAATATTACATAAATGAGAATATTACAATTTCAGTGCTCACAAATATATGATAATAAAGTTATTTGAAAATGCCTGTACATAACATTTCTACTAGTACTAGATGACAACTACTACTACTACTGCTATCATCATCATGTATTATAATAAAACGACTAGCTTTTCAATATCTGATCCATGTAGCCCTTTTTGAGTTTGAGTCCGGTTTCTTTTGCCTTTATTCTTCAATCATCAATGATTCAATTAAAAATGAAAAGAAGAGTATTTTAATACCAACCAGTAACTAAAACTTGAAAGTTTGAAGTAAAAAGCTCATTCAATAATACGAATTTCAATTAAAATTAGGCAAAAATGATTTCTGAAGCAACATTCCATTCTTTTACCTAATTTTCTCTTCCATCATCAAGCTTTGCAGTTCAAATAGCTTTGAAATTAGATCAAAAACCTCATGTGGAAAGAACATAAGACTATTAAGACAATGTGCGTTATTGGTCTCCAAATAAAGTAAAATAAGCTTAAGCTTAAACTGAACTCTGAACAGTGTCAGCATATCAAATTAATCAAATGCAATACAAACACATTCTTGTAACACATCACAGAACAAATGAACAACTTGTTATACCACAATTGTATAAAAATAAAAATGGCAATCATTAAAATCATCCTCAAACCAACTACTTTTTGGGCTTCAAGTCTTGTCAACTTTAGCACCGGGGACAACATCAACAACTCAAATCAAACAATGTACAGTCATATAGATAATATAAAGCTGATGATGTCAAATCCACTTAATGCTTTGTGACACACACACACTCGAACAAATTAATGACAATGACAATGAGAACAATAAGAATAATTGGCAGAAACATTAGCCTACAATAACAATTTTTCAACACAGCCTGGCAATTTTATATTCACAACATTTACATCATTACATATATTTCATACTAGGATTTAGAAATTAATAGAGCATCAAGTTTGTTCGTTCATCATTCAATAAATCAAGTACAGTTCTGGTGTGAGAAAATCTTTTTGTAATTGAGTTTCAAAGCTCATGATTTCATTCTGGCAGTGATATCTCATCAGAGTAAGTAGTATTATTATGGAGGCAAAATTCATTAATATCAAATAGATGGAAAAACGATGTCCAGAGACAATAGCCTACGTGAACAACCATATTTTATCCTATAAAAATAGTTTGTCATTGATAATCATCTCAATCACTAACATGTGCACTTTGACTATACTATGATCTCATTTTGAAAGAAATGTCAACCATAGAAACAACACTAGGAAATAGTCTCTCTCCTTCTTTCTATACTGTCTCATGTTTTTCTGAATGAAATCGGTGCTCGAAGTTGCTTCGACTTTGTCTTTGCTGGCTTTATATCTTTGTCAATTTTCCATTTTGCTTTGGTTTGTTTTTTCTTTGAGTTCACAGAAGTAACTCCTGGTGGCAGAGGGGTGTGAATAGTAGCATGTGGTTTAGATGTACTTACAAGTGACTTTGAGGAAGCCTCTTTGGGCAAGGGGTCAACTCTGTAAATTGTTGTGTTTGGGGTTGTTTGCTTTGTTAAACTCCTCTTAGTGACAGGAGAGACAAACAGTTCCTTATCGTTTTTCCTTGGCAGGGATGGGGTTCTTCGCTTTACAACGGCAGCTGTGGATGATACATGTCGATCAGCTGCCTGTTTAGAGAGTTTCCTTGACGTTTGGTTATGACTATTCATATGGTCACTCTGAATCTGTAACCTAGTTGACGGAGACACCATAGGGGACAAGACTGGTGAGTTAATTGTTTTTAAGTTTTCTTGTGACCTTTTTTGTTGAACAACTTTAGTCGTAGTAGAGTCCTTTGAAAGTTGCTGTTTTTCAGAGGGATGAACCTTACGATTGCGTAAGCTTTTCTGGTTGAAAGCTTTCCGTGCTGCTTCTGATGCACGAGTGAAAGGAAGAATGTCGTTTGTGGCAGCAGAGGAAGTCATTGCTGCTGGATTTTTAGTAACCCTTATCAAGCCCGCCTTCTTTAACTTGGGACTGAGGGGATCCATTGATCTCTTGTGACTTGTCATTCTTTTAACTTCAGATGACCGAGTATTATCTTGTGCTTGTTGAGCAGAGGATTCATTTTCAGATGGGGCACTCTTTTGATTTCTCTGTTTTTTCTTTTTATCACTATTGCTGCCTTTTGACTCTGGGGCTGAATTCTGAGATTTTGTGTCAAAGTTAACTGCTTTCTTTATCCGTCTCCGTCCTCTTGTTGGAGTCTCAGATGGGATTGGTGAATCAGTCACTGTGCTCGAAGGCGTTTCCACAGGAATAGGAGAATAGGATTTTGTGTTGAAGGAGATTTCCTCATCGATTATCACGTCATTTACAGTTGTCAGCAGTGGTGATTCTTGAGTCTTAAGATTAGGATTTTCATCACTCCTATGTCTCTTTCTAATTGAACTGTTATCTAAAGCAATCTTATTCTGAGCTATAACACTCATGGGGAACATTGAATCTGTTTTCTCTTTAACCTTAGAATTCATTTTTTCCTTTCCACGAGCTGACAATCGTTTGGATGGCAAAGATATCTCTTTGCTATCTATACCCTCTCTTCGGCGTTTCCGACCTCTTTTTGAGGACCTTTCGCTGACATTTGCAGGAATGTCATTTGAAGCTTTCTTCTCAGTATCTTCAAAGCTCTGATTTTTGCAGATGTCAGAATCAACTTTCCCTTGAACAAAATTCTCTTCATGTTTTTCAGGACCGTCTTCAAGATCCCACATAAAAGGAGACATTTCTGACTTTCCTTTCAACGCATTCTGCTTTCTCTCTAACAAACGTTTACTCTCTGCAGATTGGTCCTTCCTCTCTTTGATTGATAATTCCTCTTCAAAATCATCCCATTCAAATCGGTGAAGCCCAATCTTACCTTTCAGTGATTTCAAGCCACTGCTAATTTTCCGATGTGATGTTTTAGGGGATGAAATGTCGTCTTCCTTTAACTTAATACCTTCTATTTTTTCATTGGTGGGCGAATCTGATTTGCTAGATTTCTCATTAAGGGTAGGTTTGGGCTTAAGAGCTTGGGTGAACACATTCTTATTATAAGCAGAATCCTCTTCTATAACAAGATCATAGTCGCTCAAGTCATCTTCATCCTCACTACTGGTTCGAGTTGGCAACTTGTCTGGTTGATGCTGTTCACTTCCTCCATCCTTAGCCAGTGACTTAGTTCCAATTTGGGTTACTGTCTGACTCTTGTTTTCACATGCTAATTCTTTGCTATCACTTTGCAGCAAAAAATTAAATCCATCCTCTTGATCAACTTTTTCTATCCGTAGTATGGCTTCCATCTTGCATGCAGCATTCTCTTTATCATTACTGGGTATGTCTGAAGGAGTGACTTTGATAAAAGTTTCATCAGTAGCATGTTTGTCAGCCTCAACCTTGGCAAGTTCTGTAATGTCTAAAACACTAGTTTCCCCTGAGCATAAAATCTGTTCACTATCAGATGCTTCAGGTAAATTGACGTCTGAAGTGTCTTGTAATTCACAAGATGTTGGAAAAGTCTCACATAAAGACAAGACGGGTTGTTCTGTGTCCTTTTCTTTTTCATTTGTTGGGACTTTTTCAGATTTTTGCTCTGCTTGTTGAGGTGGGGAGTGGTGCAAATCAGGTGCCATACTCTGATGAACTTCATCACTCCTGGAATTATCCCCTTCAACAGTCTTATCAGCCTCTTTGACATCTGCCTCTTCAATTGATGGAGTTTGCTCCTTGACTTCGTCCAGCTTTGGTGCTGTGTTAGATAATTGATCATTGGCACGGGGTTTTTCTTCTATGCTTTGAAAATTTTCATCAGTATCAGATGGGGTTTTCAAAGATGAGGGCAAATTGCCAGTGTCTCCAAGAAGTATCGGACTTTTGCCAACAGTTGGCAGCAGGTTGTAATTTTCAATTTCCTCTGAGAGAACATTCATGGCATTTGTTGCAAGATCTGATTGAGAATCAGCCACTTCTTGTGCTTGTGCATCTTTGTCCTTGTATTGGTCAGAAGAAGCTCTCTTAGAAATTAATGTTCCTTCTATCAAATATGAGTCTGTAGCAAATGGAGAGAGGCAATTTTGGAGCAGTTCATTGTGTTCTTTGCATTTAGAGTCACAAATGGACTTTTCAGAAGTTACTTCACAGCTTTCACTTTCTTCACCAGTTTCACATGTCATGTTATTTTCCTTGGATACAATTTCTGTAATGTCTAAAACACTAGTTTCTCCTGAGTATAAAATCTGTTCACTATCAGATGCTTCAAGATTGAATCTTTCATGGTCTTGTTCAAGAGTTACTGTATCAACAGTCTCTGATGAATAATGATGATTAGAGTCTTCTTTGGGCATATCATTACACAGAGGATTGGTGCTTGCCATTGTCAAATTGCCATGAGGAGGATTAGATGTGCCAGGCGAAGAAGAAGATAGTTCATTTGAAGTTATATCATGATCATTCAATGCAGTGGCATCCTTTGAGTTTTGCTCCATAGAATCTGATACATACTGATCATCCTCAGAATTTTCTACAACCCCTAAGAATGAGTCTTGCATGTTTGATAATGAGCAAGGTTCAGCTGTGTCAGAGACTGAGGTGTCTATTTGGTGAGATACACCATCATTGTCCACGGTCTTTTTTCTAAAGAAGTTTTCTTCATCATCCACCTTCCTTACCAAGGAGATATCTTCTCCATCTGCTATTTTGAAGTCATATTCCTGTCTTTCTTTGTTTTGGGTTAAAAAAGCTTCATTATTGTCAGGCCCCGTAAATGTTTCAATAAATTTGTCCAAGTTGTTTGTCACTGAATTCTCTTTGAATGTTTTGATAATTGAATCATTCTTCAATGGTAAAGCTATTTCTCTTTTGTCTTCAACCATTAATTTGTTTTCCCTTAAATGTTTCCCTTTAGTAATGTCGGACACTGAAGATGTTTCAGTATGCTCATCTAGGTTGTTTGTCATTGTAATATCTTTAGACGTTGTGATGAATGTATCATGTATCAATGTTGAAGCCAATTCTGTATTGTCTCCAACCCATTCTTTGTTCTCCATAAGATATTTACCTCCATGAATGTCAGAGACTGAAGATGTTTCTGTAGATTCATCTAAGTTGTTTGCTAATGAAACATATTTTACATCGGTGATAAATGGATCATGCAATGATGTTGGAGTCACATCTGTTTCTGTGATGTTATCAGGAGATTTCAAGACTACATCTCTAACTGATATGGCAGCAACATTTAATTTTGTATTATCAGTCTTCTCATCTTCTTGAGATTTTTCTGAACTCAGATTTTCTTCATCTAATGAAAGCATTTGACCTTGACTTACATCCTTATTCAATACCTGTCCCGTGAAACAATTCAAGCTCCCTGCAAAAGGATATTTAGAATCAGATCGTATTGGCACATCAATCGGCTTTTCAACCCCAAATTCTATAACTGGTGAGCTATTCTGTGCAACATCACTGGCTGGCATATTATCTATTTCAGAATTAATGTTATGACATTCACCATCATGGCTATCAGATGTGGCTTTTACATCACAAGAGATATCTTCAGTCACCATCTCAAACAAGGCTAAAGAAAGCGTCTTTTTAGGAGTATCACCAGATACATGTTCCTCAGAAGGTCCATCCTTATTCAATACCTGTCCCATGAAACAATTTGGGCCCCCTGCCAAAGGATATTTAGAATCAGATCGTATTGGCACATCAGTCGGCTTTTCAACCTCAAATTCTATAAAAGCTGAAATATTCTCTGCAATGTCTCTGGCAGGTACATTCTCAATTTCAACATTAATGTTTTGATATTCATCATCAAGGCTACCAGTTGTGATTTTTACATCACACGAGATATCCCCAGTCACTGCTAAAGAACACTTCTTTCTAGAAGAGTTATCGCCAGATATGTGTCCCTCAGGAGATTTTTCATTCAAACTTAATTCATTATCTTTGGAAAGACGCAGTTCATTAAAATCTGTGGACTCTGCAATAGAATTGACTGGGTTATGGCCGGGCAAGTGTTCATTGAAAGTGGTAACAATAGTAGATGTCTGCAATTTAGATGCCTCCTCAGTAGTTTGGGAATCAACTGACAAGTGAGCTTTGGGTGTTTTTTGAAGATCATTAATGAGGGACACATCTAATGAAATGTGTTCTTTTATTGGCTGTTCGGATAAGTTTTGTTCTGGACATTTAGGAAGTCTTGATTCAACATCTCTTCCTTCCAACTTTGAGTCATCAGTGCTCTGTACTTTAGAAGACTCAATAGAAATGGCTGATTTTAGGATTTCAAGTTGTTCACAAGAAGAACAAGTTAATGCTGTGATTGGTAGTCCTAATGCCTCATCAACTGAAGAGGTATTGTTCAAGGTTTTTATTTCAGATGCTTGTTGAGAAGAAATGATTTCTCCACATGCCTTATCGTCAGAGGCTTCTTCACTACAACAAATATTTCCTGAGTCTGGTTGAATAGTTACTTTACCATTATCAACATTTGGAATTGTTTGATCCTTTTTTAAGTCTCCATTGAAAATAAGTCCATTTTCATTAGAAATCTCAGATGTCTCTTGATCAATATTGATTTCTTTTGGTACCTGAAGATTATCCTCATTAGAACTTCCTGAATATAATTCATTCATATCTTCTCCATTAGTAGCATTTTGTTTTTCTGAAAGCTCTTTGAATGGAGTGACATCCACATCAGGAGTTGATGTATCAGATGGCCCTTTATCAAAATTTATTCTTTCTGATATTGGTTTGGAAATGCCTTCCTCTCTAGGTCTTTTGTTTCTAGAGTACAATTCATTCATCTCATCTTTACCGGCAGTATTTACAATGGTTTGTTCCTCTAAAAAAATGGGTACCTGTGATTCACATGAATCTGGGTGAGAAGCAATATTATCTGATGATTGTACTTCAGGCACTTTATCACTTATGGTCATATTTGATGAAATCAATTCATTGTCAGAGGAAATATTTACCAAAGATTGAGTATCAAAAACCCCTTGACTTGAATTTGTGTCTTTTGGATTTGGTGATTGCATGATTTGTTCAACAAAATTGTTCTTATCAGGTTCATTTATTTCAGTTGTCCCTTTATTAGACTTGACATTATTTGTTTTATAAGATTCTGATATGTTATCCTGTGGTTCTATTACATCTAAAGATTTTTGAGAATCTCCTGTTACATTCTTTACTGCGTTGGAATATTGTCCAATGGTAGCATCATCATTAGACTCATTCCTAGATATTTCAATGTTAACCATCTCTGAAGTCTCCAAATCAACTTTCATTTCTTCCTCTACACTGGGCTTTGTGCTTTCTTTCTCAGGTTCTAGACTTTTCTCTGAATCTGACATATTTTCTATTCTTCTCCCTGAATCTGTCAAAATTGAGTTTGTCTTTGGTTCATTCAATTTTTGAGTGTTTGGACGATTACAGGATTTGGTGTCCTTGAACTCAAGTAATTTTTTATCAAAAGGTGTGGCCTCAGCACATGGTGAACAGCTATTAACATTATCATTTGCTTCTAGGTCCAAAATTATGGTTTCATTCTCTGTGGCACTACTATTAAAAGTATGGACATTTTTGGTGTCTAACAAATCCATTTCATCATTGGCATTACTTTGGATGGAGAGAGACTGTGATTTAGAATCATTCAAGAAATCAACTTCAGGATTAATGTCATCAGCCAGTTTTTCATTTTCATCATCGGCGTTTGTTCTTCCCACCACTGAATTCTTGCAAACAATACTGAGATTTGGAGAAACAAAGAAAGAAGGGGATGGATGAACATTGGCATTATTTTCCATTTCATTTGCCTCTTTCTCAAGATCAACACCTTTGGGAATATGTACAGACTCAGCATTTTTATCTTTCATAACTAAACTAGATTCATTTTGTTCCATTATTTTGTTTTCCTCCTCTAACTTACCAGCTGTTTCATCTAAGCTTGCTACTGAGCTTAAAGAATCACATCCCTTTTCAGTTTGTTCAAGAAGCTCACCTACTATTTCTGTTCTTTCCAGAATGACAGCACAATTGAGTAACTTAGATTGAATGGGTGAGTCAGCTAGGGTATCTGAATCCTCGCTTCGAGGGGAAAGAGTTGCTTCCTCTGTTATTTCACTTGAACTCTCTTCATCTCTTAATTCCTGTATTGTATTGATGTCCAACTTTTGTCCTAGATTGACACTACATCTACGTTTTGTAAGGGAAGACAGTATTGCATTAGTATCTTGATTATTCATGTTACATGACGAGTCTGAGGTAATGCTGGTTGCACTGGTCTCTGAGCTGATATCGGCCATCTTCGACCTCTCAGACATATGATTGTCATCAGAGTGACTTTTATTTGAAAATGTAGTTCCTTTGTGCGGTAGGGATGGAGTTGGATGGGAACTTTCTTTACCTTGGTTTGATTTATCATCCGTGGTCATTGCATGTCTAATATATGATTCAAATGAGGCTTGGAAGGATAATGTGTCATAGGAAGTAGACTTTGAGGTAGAGGCTTTGTTGATATCCTCATCTTCTGTAGGATATATCATGGAAGATAAACCGCTTGAATATTTTTCTATCTCTTGTTTTGACAATCTATGAATGAAGACAATAGGAAGAAGGCTTGGATCTTTGTTTTCAGATGAGGATGGATCTGAGATACTGGAATCTATAACAAGTCTTTTGCTTTTGGATTCTTCAATACTAATGCTCTGACTTGTTCTCTTTCTATTACGAGTCTGAAGGGGAGTTGGAGGTGAACTATCACTCTCCAAATCTTCACTAACAGTGTAATCATCATCACTATTTGCAAGATTAGAAGACTGGCAAGAATCTTCATTCTCTGATGGAGAAATACTGTGGGGGAAATAATGACATTTTCTAATCAAATGATGCCTTAATCCTTCTTTAACTGCAGACCTGGACCTATACAAATATTTTCTTTCAATTGGGGACACCTTGCAGGGGTCTTCATTGTCTGGCAATGAAGGTGATTTGCTGGCTGAGGACTTTTTGGACAAAGACCTTCGTAGACGATCTCTGACTGACTTGGCTGCTTTCTTTTTACTTTTTAAAGCAGAAATCATTTTGGGGCTTCTCTTCCCTCTATTTGCTCTATGCTGACTAGTCATGAATCCTCTAGATGATGCCAATCGCAAACTCCATGGGCTAGCACTACCTTTTCTGGATGAATGTTTCATTTTATTGAAGATAATAGAGCTATGACTGGGCACATGAAACATATAGTGTTTAAAAGTGGTGAAAGTCTTCTGGCACAAATGACAAAAATAGGACTTGCTGTCTGGTAAATCTTTTGTAGTGTAGGGCAAAAGATGTTTGCCAGCATAATGTTGGATGAGCATCCTTTCATTGGGACAAATTTTCTTACAAGCCACACAGACATGACTTTCCTCCTCAGATCCTTCACTTAAGGAGGGACTTGAATTATCATTATTTCCATTGTTCTCTGCACTATTTTTAGATATGGACACCTTCCTCAGTGACCGACTGTAGGGAGACACAAATGATTCATTCATAAAGCTTTGAATGGGTTTCAAAGTATTTCGGTCCCTTAGTTTTGGGAGCAATCCTTGACTAGAATTGTTTTTATCTTCATCAAACTGAACTTTATCCCCAGATTGACTTTCATCATCTTTTAAATCTGTGGAGAAATCAGTGTTTTTGGTTTGATTTTTAGAATTAACCTGTCTTAAGCTGAAGTCTTTAGTGGATAACATATTTCCTTTCTCGTTTATTCCATATTCCTTTGAATTATTCTTCTCAGGTAAAATAGTAATTGATCCAGGGTTAAAAACCAAACCTTTTTTTGAAATTTGATGAATGCTTTGGACTCTTTTTCGTGTTGATAAAACTAAAGTATTTACAGTAATAGGATCTCTCTGAAAAACAGGCTTATTAGATAATGTCAGAGCCTTACATGGATCTTCAAGGTCCATAAGATATTCATAATCACTAGCTTCAGCATCTGAATCATAATCATCAGTATTTCCCAACTGTCCACGAGCCACAGCAGCAATGACATGAACTACATGTTCTAAAGCTGATCCAAACAATGGTCTGATCTCCCCAGGCTCTAAATCATCATCATATAAAAAAGATTTGTGCGTTTTCTTGTTTGTTGGAGTTGGGTTGGTAGAAGGGTTTTTTATTATACATTCTTTCCAATGAGAATGAAAACTCTCTAGTGAACAAAGTGTCTGGGAGCAAACTTTACACCTGTAAAACTTACTGCCACCAGAACCAGAAATTTCAGAGAATTTTGGAGTCGGCATTGGTTTAGGCTTTTCTTTTGCCTGTAATTTGTCTTTAGTTGGAGCACCATCCTTGCTTGCAACAGAAGTTTTAATAATTTCACCCTGACTCTGAGTCGTTATGGGGGTAGGCCTACTTACTGGTGTTGTGACTGACCTAGGTGGTGTCTGGGATTTTCCTGTGGCAGCTGATAAAGATTCAAGAACAGCCTTTGTGTTTAAAGAAGGATATGGAAATGGAAAGGGCAACTCAGGCACTTTGCTTGAGTTATCTTTTATTTCCCTTTTCACCACTGGAATTTTTGGGGTGCTTGATCTACTGCTAGAACTTGATGATGGAGATGTCTTGCCCTTTAGTGCAGCATTCTTTATGTCTGGCGGAACAGTCGGCACTCTTTTACATGTTAATCGATGCTGTTTTATTCCAGCATCACTGATACATAATTCAAAGCATCTTAGGCATTGGAAAACTGTTGTAGTCTCCAGGCCAGCCTTTGCAGATTTGGCTCGATCTTGTTCTATTTTGTTATTGTACACACTGGAAGACTGGAGACCAGGCTTACACACATTTCTTACATGCTCCCTCAGCTCCTCCAACTCTCCAAAAGCTAAGCTACAAATGATACACCTGTAGGTGGCATTGTTGGAAGAATCCATTGTTACCTCCCCTTCAATTTGTTCTCTCTTCATTTTCTCTCTCAGCTGTTCCACTGTCATTTGATTGGTTGGCAGTTCTATTGATTGATTAGATCTTACAGGCAAATTTGGTTTGAGATCCTCTGAAAAATTACTTACATTGAGAGTATTTGAATCAGCATTTGGTGGTTTAGGAAATGGACTTGGTATTGTGCTGACTTGTGTAAATGGGTGAGTTTGTTTTGAGTTATATGATGGAGTATTAGAGACACTACTTCTTTTCATGTGAAGTGAAATGGCACTATTCTGCGCTAAACTGGCATCATTTGCAAGCATATTTGATGACCCTTGTGATTTAGATGTAATTTGTCTTGAAGAAGAATAGACCCCACCAGAAACAAATTGGCTTTCTTTTGATTGTGCTCCTGTGTTTTTCGTATTCAAATCTCCTTCAACTTCAATATCTGGGAATGTGTTTGAAAAAATACCAGAATCTTGCAGAAGCTCTCTGATGATAGTGTCATCAATACTGGTGATAGATCCTGACAATTCATCTGAAGGTAGTGTCAGTTGGTTCTGGGAGCTTGTGGAATCGGATTGAATTCCTGAATCTATAGAAACAGAGGCAGTGCTTTGGGATGGGAATGGAAGTTGTTCTATTGAGCTTCTCATTATCTGGTCAAGCTGTTGAGGCTGCTGACTCTTACACAATCTTAACTGATGTTGGGTTGGAAGGTGAGAAATTTGACTAAATTGTCCCTGTGCTAATTTCTCATTGGCCTGCCTAGCCTGCTGGTTGAGCAATTGTTGCTGGGATGCTTTGGACAGAGTTTTGATCTGTAAATTTGTACAGCTTGTCAGATGTGAAGTTTCATTAGAAGTTTTCTGATGTGACGTTGATTTTGGAAAACTAGGATTCATTTGTCTCTGTGCTGATTTATTTAGAGTGACAAGAGCTCCTGACATTTGTTTAGAAAACACTTGCTGTTTTTGTTGTGGTTGTAGCTGTGAAGCTGTTGCTTGCACTATATTTCTCAAGCTCTCAGCTTGCACTTTTTTCAAAAGCTGCAAATTGTCCACCTTCTGATTTCCTACTGCATTTACATTCTTGTCCCTTACTGGAAGGACATGATGAGATTGTGTTTTATTCCTTGATGAATCATATGAAGATGATGGTAATGAAAAACGTTTTGTTGATGAAAGTTGATTTTGCGGAGGTCTTAAAAGTGTGGAAACAGTGGGCAGTTGATGAGAACCGGATTGCTGTGGAGATGTTTTGAGACCTTGTGGTAATCTACAAGCTCCTGACAACACTTTTGGCTGCTGGGAAAAGGGCTTTGGGGATGATTCAGCATTAGATCTGAAGTGTCTTTCCCTCATAAGACTTATGACGCCAGGTGTCATTTCTTTATTTTGTTGATTTAAATGAAGAGTGGCATTGGCATTGCCGTCATGACGGATAGTTGATGGAATGAAGAGTCTGGGTTGATTTTGGTGTTTTGGTGCTTGCCTAGCAGAATTAGTGGATGGTTGCTGCAAATTTCGAGACATTATTTGGTGCTGAGACTGTTGCTTTTGGGTTGTGGAAATTATTTTTATCTGTTGATCTTGTTTAGTCAAGTCGGTGTAGAAATTGCTAGAAGCACTATTTGCAGGGATTGTTTGTTTAGTGATGTTGGAAACGTTTCCCACATCATCAGCATTGACCTCATTGGTAGTAGGTCGTTTTGCACTTGTCTGAAGGATGTTGGGCCAACCACGAAGTTGGGAGGCAGCTGCTAATGATGTGCTACTAGGTTGAGGTGGTTCACTAAATACAAACTTTCTGTTGGGTTGATTGGCTTGATAACTTTGAATTTGTTGTAAACGTAGTTTACTCAATAAAACTTGGGAATCACTCAACTCATGATGTGATACAGCATCAAACAAATTATAATTTTTTACGTCTTGATTTGTTTTTTTCTTTCCAGGCCCCTCAACCTGAGATGAACACAGCACTGAGTTGAAAAGATTTTTTGATGAGTTCAATCTCTCTTGCAAGTATTTTTTACACATTGATTGAATGTTTACCAATGAGATCTCAGGACTCAAGTATTCTGGCCTGAGCATGTTGAGCAATCTTTCTACTTCATACAGAGTTGCTGGATTCACAACTCCTGGGTCAACATTACCATTTTTAGCACATGTACCACAACAGTCATGCTGTGTGCCATAGAATTTACTGATAGCTTCATAAGATTCCTCTGAAGGCATTAGAGCAAAAGCGGTGAGCACACACATCCGAGCTACTTTGGTTGAAGCGTGATGAATAAGACATGCAAGCTTGCTGCATATAGCAGCCATGTCACTCTTCCTAGCTATGGCACTTGCAGATGTTCCTTGTCGGAGACTTGTTTCCATTTGTCCTTTGTCCACATTAATTGCGAAGATGCACATGTCAACATACAACTGTAGGTAAACTCCACCACACTGGAAATAAAATCAAAAATTCTATTAGGGATGGGGCTTATAATAGAGCGAATAAGGTACTTGTATGTTGAACAAATCTGCACATATTATACAGGATTACATTTTTTGTTTAACCTTAGAAAAGCACTGGCAGTTATAATACCACACGATTTGGTTGGAACGAGAGGTGCTCGGGCGGTTAAATTGTCCCTAGCATATCCATAATGAGAGTCAGGCATCAGCCCGACATTTTAGGCAAGGGATCTTTGCTTCTTTAACGGAAATTTCCATTTACCTTGTGTGATTAAAGAAAGTACTTTTGATTGGAAGATATTGTTAGATTAGAGCCAGTGAGATAAAAAATTTAATTAACCTCAGAGTTTTTCCCGTCGATTTGTTATTCTTTGATAAAGTGGTCTAACACACTTCGTGACATAGATTTTCTAGTTTGTGAATCGAAGCCAATCTCGCTCTGAGGCAATGCTACGGCCGTGACAATGCAAAGTTTTCTTAGGTTAGTAAGCAATGTCTCTGCAGCTTACTTTCTGAATCTATTTTTAAAATGAAAAATACAAACATTTATGAAAACCTGACAAAATGTACAAAGAAAAAATAAATTGTTGAAGGAAGACTCTCAAAATTAATTTAACCCTTAAAGGGCTGGCCCTGCTCAAAATTTCCACCCTCAGATGGCGGATGAAAGGGGCATAACTCTTATTACTAACTAACATGTTTCACAAAATTTAACTTAACATTGAAACAAAACAAGTTACAGACAAGATATAAATATCAAAAAATATTTATAAGGATCTGATGTATAATCCAGATCCATATTGCCTAACTTAGGGCCAGTATGTTAGGTAAACATTTCAACTTCGACTGGTTCAAGCTGATCTGACCATGCCCACCCTGCCTAGTCTGTTTCCTCAAAGAGACCCCCATGAGGACTAGATATTGCTGTTCCATCTTCATCGTCAGATAAATCTAGACCTCTATAATCATTTCCATCAAGAGATCAAGATCTATGTCACTCTCAGTGTCTATTTCATCACCATTGTCATTATCAGGGCTTTATTTCAGCCTCATCATCTTCACGAATTGGAGATCTATGGAAATCTAACTGCAAGAGCAAATGAACACCATTTTCAACAAATCGTAACAAGACAAAGAATGCTTCGATTGTCAAACGGAAAAAGGAAAACAAAAGAAGATCTCTCCTACTTATAGAAAAGGCGGATGTTGACTGCATGAAGGAACTGAATCTACACTTAAAATGAGTATACTGGGCTCAATTACTAGCGGGCGACGACGGGCGATCCCGCACAATACGGTATTGGGCAATGGCGGGTGATAACGCTGCTTAAAGGTTAAATCTAGGGCTATGCTTAGATTTGACTCCAATGACAAAGTTAGGATGCAAAAAGAGCAAAATTAAATTAACGAAATTATGGAGAGTTACGCTTACCTCTTCTGAATCCTATTGTAATGTTATTTGCAATCTATTCGTTTAATATGCTGCAGTACGCAACTTTTAACAGCATAAAGCCCATATAATGAATGATTGATTATTATTATTTTTTTGAGTCATTGTGACCATGTATCAATAATGGTATGATGTAATATTGTGATTATGTGTTTTTTCGGGATAAATGGGAAGACCGCTGCTTATTGACAAGCCATATGCAGTCATGGGGATGAGTGGAGGATTGGCCAACGCTACATATCAATAGGAAGAGGGAGGAGAGGGGTGAACAATGCTTATTAGCAAGCTAATGCAGTCATGAGGTTTTAAATGGATTGATCAACGCTAAGTAACAAAAGAAAGTGGGAGTCAATAAGGTGACCACAGCATTTAGACAAGTTAGATGTGGCCATAATAAGATTTTAAGTGGAGGATTGATCAACGCTAAGTAACAATAGGAGGGGGAGGGGTAGATAGGGGTATATTGGTTTGGAACATTCTGCTCAACCTCTCTCCATAACGGACACCTGTCCATAACAGCCACTTTTCTCTGTGATCTTGATCTTAAGTGACTGTTATGGAAGGTTTGACTGTATCTTATCTTTGACTTCAAGATTATTGTTTTTCAGATTTTATCGTTGTGGCAATTTCCTTTGATCTTTGACAGCATATGTTAGTTTTACGATAGTACCCGTAGTATGGTATTGCAGCAAAATGAGGTCACCAAAACATTGGCGTAACGTCTTTCACTCAGCTTAGGTGCAACAGTATTATTTACATATTTCCATAGGAAGGAATCATGTCAGTCAAGTTTGACATTCGTTGCATTTAACTTGATTCAGGTTTTCTTTTAGGCGTGATAATTCTCCAAATGTCTATATTCCACAGTGCAAGGGTTAGCAGGTGTGTGTGTGTGTGTGTGTGTGTGTGTGTGTGTGAGAGAGAGAGAGAGAGAGAGAGAGAGAGAGAGAGAGAGAG
>JASKDV010222331.1:0-18783 GCA_032466395.1 Aegires albopunctatus | reverse complement strand
AAACTATGCCATAAAAAACAATAAATGATCTAACTCTCCGCTCATTAATTTCTCTTATTCTAGATCTAGATTTAAATAAAGCATTAAGCTTTAGCGGAGCGGACAGCAATATCTTATTCTTAACTAATGCATCCAAGTACTCTTTTTTCACGTGCGAAGACAGGTACACAGCTTAGATTAAATTATATCAACATCGTATAAATTAAACGGAGCGTCTATTCACTATTCGGAGCCGTACTAGGAATAGTGACAGACGAGCTCGGAGCATAATATAAATAATAGACTTCTCTACTTATACCACGCATGTACATAAATATGTTTCTACCCCTACTTCTGTTACTAGGATGGCGGTTTAGCAGAAAATCAATACATGTATGTATTTAAAGAAATCAACATTATTATAATGATGTAGGCCTCTTAGCCTACTCCTCTTATTCAGTTATTTATTACATCAAACTAGTGATACACGTACCGTAATTGAAATTATGCGTGTAGTCTAACAAGCTTCACGCTGTGCGAGAGAGATTGATGATTTCACTGTCCACAGAACGTTGCATTCTTGGTACTTTAACACCCACACACACATTTTTGTTGTTGCTTCGCTACTATAACTTATAACTAGAGAGGTTGCACTGTACATATACAAGTAATCGTCAATTGAAAGAATTCATACCACAACCTAACCTCGCGTCACTTCATCATTCAACAGCTTTTCTTAACGTTATGTTTCTTTAAAAGTAAGAACATGTATTCCTTTGTGACTTCTGAACACAACCTGACATCATATCTCATGAAGTCAGGCATCTTGTTATGAATGGAAACTTTCATATCAATTACTGACAATCACAACAAATCATTAAGTATGAAGTTTAATTAAATAAGGAGAAAATGAGAAACAATGTGTAAATGAAATACAACACAACAACATTTTTGGAGTTGGATGTACTTTATTACCATCATACACTAGTAATAATACATTTACTAGTACTTGGTTAGTAAACAACATAAAATATTACAAAAATCAATTTATAATATAAGTGAAATACAATGTAATTCAATACATGTAAAATGTTTGACAGTATCATTAAATAGCATAAAGACAAGATCAAAGTGAAAATGTTGGACTACTGATTGGGCAAAGTCCCATGAATGATGGTGGGCCAATACTACTATGACTATGAATAGTATAAAGAGATAGTCTTCAGATAGCATTGCAATTTGCAACTAATGGGAAATGAAGAAAGGAGCATTTGTTTGTTGTTGAGTTAAGTAGATTTATTTCGAGCCAATTTGTCTAAAATTATTCCATTCATTACGATCTTTTACTACAATAAAATTTTTAAAACAATGTCATTATTTCCTTTTTGGTCATACATGGGACCACATTAGGCCTATTATTGGAAGACTTGCCAACATTCAGTTGTACTACTGTAACCAAGGAGGAACTTAAGGAGTAGGGTAAGTTGATGTAATTTTTCAGCCTCAAATGTAACTGGACATTTTCCATAGAAATTAGAATACAACTCAAAATAGTTATAGGAATAAGGTACCCCACAAAAATTTCAAATAAACAACTGTATAAAAAATGCAATGAAACCCCAATATCTCTCCAAATCCTAGACTCACGAAGGATACCTTTTGGGCAAATCCCAGATGCAATCTAGAAATTCCATCAAATAAATCTATGGCTTGTTTCACCGACATGGGATAAAAATATAAAGGGCAATCAATCACCACATTACCAGTTACGATGTTCTCAAGAACGCCAAATGAGAACATGCAGCAACTACATCAATTGAAGGCCTCAAGATCATGAGAGAAATGGCAATGGAGAGTCTTCTGCACAAGAATAGAGAGGGTCGCTGAGGCTGCAAAGTCGGACTTGAACTATGCAAGCGGATGGTTTTAAGTCAAGTAATTCAAATGTAACACTGCAAATCGATAAGCGATGTATGGAAATACAGCTGAGGGTGAAAAAACAAGGCCAACCAGGGAAAGAAAGCACTGGAAGCCCTTATGGTGTTGAAAGGCTTTTAGGGGAAAACTAACATGAGAAAGAAACCTTCACAAGGGACCAGCTGAAAAAATAGAGCTGTCGTCACTGCAGCAGCCTTGAAGAAATAAGAATTTAAAGAAGAGACCTTCGTGACTGTGTACCCTGTATATATATTTATTTTTAATAACATCACAATCCTTGGTGTAACAGTAACTGTGTAAAGTTGGCAATTTCGCATAATAATTGCACACTAACATGTCTGAACTTGTATAGTTGTATAGGCCTATGTCTGTAATAAAAAGTTAAATGAGTAAAGTATAGGATGAAGGATTGGGTTAGAAAGAGACTATAGGAGTAGAAGCAAGCATGTCATTGATTGTCAGTGTCACTGCCAATGACATTGACATCCTATTCATAGTCTTAAAAGACCAGCATCACTCTTGCTCTAGCATAGGCTTAGGGCATTTGCATAGACTAGTCCATTACAATGTAGACTGAGGCATTGGTTAATACCCATCTTAAAACTTCTCATTAGTCTGATTAACCTTCTCCACTCTCCAATGCAGTTGCACATAACCAGCTTAGTCTGTTGTCTAAAAAAAAGAACACGTTCAATACAATAAGATGAACCCCCCTTCCTAATCATCACTTACTCGAGGTCGCATAATTTGAAGTTTGCATCCAGTCCAAGGAATTTAAATTAAAATGTTTCAATTGTATTTTGAGGTTATCAACACGATAGATTGAATAATCAGACCCAGAAGACCTTTAAGAATTTTATGAAAAGTCAATACTTAAATTTTATTTAGAATATCTTTGAAATGATTCACACTCACACATATGAAGAAGAAAAGAGTCAATTACTAATTACTTTAGACATGCATTTCTTAATATCAATAAGTTTGGTTGGTGGAAGTGAAATAGTTGATGAAATTCTGATGTTCTTGAGACCGAAAAAAAGGAATTGAGTTTTTAATTAAAATTTTAAAATTAAAAGCCCCCTAAAATAATTTTGGGATTATTAAACCATAATAATACAATGCAAATTTATTTCAAATACCTTCTATCCGGAAGGCTCAAGGCTCATTACAAGTGAAAGAAAAATCATATATTATCCAAGCAATGTACATAGTCAAGTGAAATGTAAGCAAATAAGCAAAGAGGTGGTACCTTTCAAAAACATCGCAGAGTATCAAAAAAGCAAAAAATTGAAGTTTTCTACTATGCATTTATGATTCAACAGATACATGTATATATATAGCAACCCTCCAGTCTTAATTGTTGTCCAGATCTAGATCTAGATGGATTCATGAGTTATCAAACTCACAGCTTTTTTAGTGTGTCAAAACCTGCTTTGAGCAAGTCTTGATCCAAAACTCAAACAAAATATTCCATGTATATACATTATATAAACTTTTGTTCATTTCTTACTCAACCATGGACATGGTCCCATGTCTAGCCAAACAACAGCCTTTCAGCTTAAAAAACAGCATTATGCCTGGAGTATCCATGTGATAACCAACCAATAAGATATCATGAACTGTATACAGATACATGTACATGTACTGAAATTGACCATTTTAAAAAATAAGGATAATTAATATTTCACAGTAATCAATCTGCAATTAAAATAGGAAAATGAAACTTTGAGAGCACAGTAATTAGACATTATGAAATGCATAAGCCCATTAAAAGGGATATAAAGCACAATATAAACTAACCGTCTGGCCATCGTACAAATGCATAGCTGCCACTTTTTCAAAATCCCAAATTTATTGAAATAAGAACATCCTACAGCGACGTCTCAACAAATACTATAATGGGATCATACATTATATTGCTAATATTAATAATGATAAAAAATGTTTAAAAAGTTGTAGATCTATATAAAAGTTTGGTTGTCTGTCACTCTTTCACACACACACACTGAAACATAGTGTAAGCCTACCTCAGATTTGGGGAAGGCCTGTCTTAGTAACTGTCTCATATGGTCAGCTGCAAATATTGTGTTCCACTTTAAAGGCAGCAAAAAGGCATTCTCAACAAGTAGTAGGCCTATCTAGAGACTAATTTAATTCTCCTTCTTTGAACTAAAGAGGCAATATTGAGTTGTATTTTCTCAAGTCTCCTTCCTGAGATGCTGTCCGAGCATGTGTCATAGTCTTGATGTGATGGACTAGAATCTATATCAGATAGGCCATAGAAATGTCATGCCGACAACCTTGCAAAAGGCATGATGCTTTGAAACCTTTGAAGGAGTAATGAAACTTAACTCTTTTGAATATTTTTGCTTGTAAATGCTGCTGCCTATTCTTCACCTTTGGTGTCGTCTTCTCCACAACAGAATGTAGGCTAAATCTAAATAATCACACACTCAAAAATTTCTCGATCTGCATCGATTATCATTCATTCATCCAACAAAAAAAGGCAGGCGATCGCTGCTCTCCCATTATGGAAAAGAGACACACTCAAATAGGCCTAGGCCTTAGCGCTTTCTGATCAGCGAAGAGTTCCAGTTCTAGGCTAGAAAACCGAATATTGCTTAACTGTTAATGACCAATCGCATAAGTCAATAGGCCTAGCCGTTCAATTTGTCACTAGCAGGCCAGCCGATGGTGTGTCGGCTTAACCGTAGCCATATTGGCATTGCTAATACAACCGTTTTTCTTTCTTTCTATTTTATTTCTCAATTATCTATGGAAACATTTGAGCACTGTAGCTGGTGAAATCGTACTTTCAGACCAAAATCATACTAAGTATGATTAGCTAAGAATGTATGGCAGTTATGCAAATGTATCAGTAAGAGCCAGTCTTCCTCGGACACTTAAACAGTCATGTTTTTAGGTCCTAAGGAAAGGTTACATTCATAGTTAACAGTGTCCTGAGCATGGTATAGAATTATTATTCATTATCTGTCACTAATGAGGCTTTGTGAATCTTCAATTAAAACCAAACATTGTGATGCGATGCATTTAGT
The DNA here is from genome assembly GCA_032466395.1 of Aegires albopunctatus. Taxonomy (NCBI): domain Eukaryota; kingdom Metazoa; phylum Mollusca; class Gastropoda; order Nudibranchia; family Aegiretidae; genus Aegires; species Aegires albopunctatus. The sequence continues at coordinate 13,810 of JASKDV010222331.1, read as the reverse complement.
TGCAGGTTGCATTTAGTTCATTTAGCAACATATGTATTTTGAAAACTCATATCAAATTAAGTTCATTGCAAAAATGTTTAAGAAGTTAAAAAATATCCACACACAAATGTCATACAAATTCATAATTGCCTATGTGCACTAAAGTCATTATTTGTTTTGTACCAAGCTAAAATCATTCATATATATACTAACATTAATTAACCTCGATGAACTCTTACATTTTCAATACTTTTACTTACTTCTTCAATACTCTCAATCGATGAAACACCCAAGTAAAAAAATGAAGGATGAGCTAGAGCTATTGGGCACCCAGAAGCTGGTTGCACTAGTTGCAGAGTACAAAATGCAGAGCTAAGTTTTGGCTGTTCAATGAGAATTTTCAAAGTTAAAGACACTTAGGACATGAAAATTTATTTGGAAAAGGATGCCATTAAAGTGGCACACAGGTAATGAATGAGTAATGATTATGAAATTTATGAGATGTTTTTTTCCATGAGACATGCAAGACAGCTTTTGAAGTAGGGATGAGAGCTAAAGATTACATTATTTGAAGACATGGGGGAATAATAAAACTAAAATAACAATGATTGAACTAAGATTGACAGAAGCATATAAACTTACTCGCCTTTGTTGCTGTTGGAACAGTAATGACTGAGTTAGGGAAAAGAAATCCAACAGGCTTTTAACCTGCACATTGCAATTATTTCTGACCAACATCTCAAGCTCCCTGATTGAATGAATATTGTGAGCAAAGAAAAAATGCTCTTACTAAACTTTCTTTCTTGAAGAGCATATCTTACTTTCTATATTTTGACACCACAGGCTTTGTGTTAATAATATATTAGATTAGATTTTACCAGGGTTCTAATTATACAGCCACTCAGCTGACATAAGTAATATATTATGTTGTATAACAGTTTAAGAAAAAAGAGTTTTTTTCTTTCTTGGACATGACTGACCTCCTACCCCTGGTCAAAAAAGCAAAACTTCAGAGGGATTGTAAAAGAAATAATGCACTGTGGAACAATTGTAATTGAATTATATATTGGTTACTTAAGCAACCTCTGCAATATTTTGAGTCCTTAACAAAATAATTATGTAATAAATACAAAAGCACAACATATAAAAAAAGCTTCAAAATATGAATTAATAATAATAAGACATCTTTGAACGTCGTTCCTCATCTGTGTGTTTTTTCATGTGCATACGACGACTCACATTCTGATTAAATCTCATATCACAAAAATCACATTTGTATGGTTTTTCTCCAGTATGTACTCTAATGTGGGAAGTAAGATGGGTTCTATCAACAAAGCCTTTATTACAGAAAGGGCACTTATGAGGTTTTTCTCCACGATGTCTCATCATATGTATGCGCAGTGAACTATTATCTCTGTATCTATTTCCACACTCACTACACTGAAAGGGTTTTTCTCCAGTATGAGTTCTCATGTGAGATTTCAAGTGAAATTTATCCCAAAACTTGGCACCACACTCTGTACATTGAAATTCCCTTTCTTTAAGATGTCTCTTCATGTGAGTAGAACCGTCCTTTAAGCTTACACCACAAATCTTACATTTGAAAGGTTTTTCTCCAGTATGTTTCAACATGTGTTTTTTCAAGTTACCTTTATCAAGACATCTAAAATCACATACAGTACATGAATGGGGCTTCTCACCTAAGTGGGATTTCATATGGTGAGTTAATCTGCTTCGGATGCGAAATGTTTTGCCACATTCATTACAAAGATAAGGCTTTTCACCATGCTGTTTCACGTGCCTAGAAAGATAATATCTATTCTTGAAAGTTTCATTGCAAAGATAACATTTAAAAGGGTCTTCTTCATTGTGAATTCTGACATGATCTTCAAAGAGAGTTTTTTGGTGAAAACCCTTACCACATACATCACATTTATATCGTTTTTCTCTATGCATTTTCATGTGACGTTTAAGAATCTTCTCCGATAAAAAGGTTTTGTCACAACCACTGCACCTCAGTGGGTCTTCTTCTGTGACATGTAGAATCTGGTGCTTCAGAAGATCCTCATTACTGTTAAAGCTTTCATCACATTTTTGGCAATCAAAAGCGTTGTTGCCTCTGTGTATTCTCAAATGTAACTTAAGATACTTTTTCCATCTAAAACTCTGTCCACATACATTGCATTTGCAAGTCAAATTTCCAGAGTGCATTTTCAAGTGTTCCCGTAGACTTGCTTTATATCTATAACTCTTACTACATTCAGTACATTTAAAGTGCTTTATTCCACTGTGTTTTCCCATGTTATGTTTCCGAAGACTATATGAATCAGTAAAAACCAGACCACATTCATCGCACTTGAAACGGCTTTCACCATTGTGTATTTTCATGTGGCAGTCAAGTAATCTTTTCTGATTAAAACATTTGCCACATTTAATACAATCAAAAGTCTTTAGTTCTTCCCCATGCTCTTTCAAATGTTCAACGAGGCTTTCCTCAGTGCCAAAAGTCATCCCACATTCATCGCATGTAAAAGGCATTTCCTCATTTTGTTTCTCCCTCTTAATATCACGGCTACCATCATCACCATGTTTTTCAGTGCTTTCATCGCTGTGTATCTTCATATGATACAAAAGTTGACCTTTCAGACGAAAGCTCTTGACACATAATTTGCATGAGAAAGATTTTGCCTTATTGTGAATTTTCATGTGTCCATGCAGATTTGACTCATATTTGTAAGTCTTACTACATTTAGTGCACTTGTACGGCCTTTCTTCACTATGTACTCCTGAGATATGTCTTTGAAGAGCATATTTATTTTTAAAAACTAGAGCACATTCGTCACACTTGAAACTGATGTCCCCACCATCATGTATCTTCATGTGACAGACAAGATGACTTCTCACATTGAAACTTTTTCCACACTCAGTGCATTTAAAAGGCTTTCTTACCCAGGGCATAGCCTTAGGACTAATAGTTTTTTCATATTCAATACCAGGGCCACCATCATTGCCGTAAGTCTCCTCGTGCTCATTATAGTTAACTGCTGCAGGCTTTTCTACCACATGATTTTGTGCATACTGGAGATAACCAAATCTTTGATAATTACTCATCCAATACTCATTGCATCTGACAGACATTTCTTTCACATGCTCTTTCATGTGCATTTCAAGGCTTTCATTATCACTGAAATCCTTACCACACTCAAAACATATTATTGACTTTTCTCGTACTTCCATGCTCTTATTGACAGCACCGCCATGAATTTTTTCAGCAGAGCAATTCTTCTTGTGGCTTTCCAAGAGCTGATTTGTAGCAAATACAAGAAGACATGAATCACACTCATAGACATCTGGGGAAGGAAAGAAATAAGAATTATACTGAAAAAGATGTGTGTGCGCCTGACAAAATCAATTGCATGGTGAAGGATATCAAATTTTTTCTTAATCTTTTATCTGCAAGGCCACCATTTTAAACAGATTCAGTTTCTATGGTTCGATTTTAGATCTAATGTTTCTGGGTAGACCATAGACTTTGTATTGTCTAAGATCAAGACCGGACCAAGAGATCATAGATTTAGATGTAGTCAAACAAAGGATCCCCACTATGTTTTTCTCTATTTTAGATATAATTTCTAATCCAGGAACTGATGAAGGCTCAGTAGTCAGTGTATTCAAATTCAAGAGAACTATGAACTGCCATAAATCGGAACATGTGACCTGTCGTAAAACGACCAGAAGCAGTAAATGTCTTCAAAGATGTCAATTTTTACATCATAAAATTTTTATTAAGATTTTATCCGGTCAGATTTGGGAGATATAATGACAGTTCAATATTGTGGTGCTCTAGGAAAACCCATCGGAAGACGCAGTTCACTATTTTGAAAAAGTGCTGATTAAAGTCCAATTTTGGGTCTTACAGATAAAGTCGCAATTACTTTTGTCCTTCTTCTGTGTGAATATTATGTTAAAATAAACAACCCATAAATGCTCTATTTTGATGTTTAAAACACCTTATCTCAAGGTGATAATAGGTAAAGGTCAGCTCAAAATGGCCATTTTCTCAGTGTCTAAATTTTAATATCTACCATCTTGAGAAAGCCATAGTTCAAAAACTGATAGATATATTGGCTTCAAATAAAAAGCAGAATGTTCAAAAAAGATAGCTGTTTATAATAAAGTAAGAAAACTCAGTACTATGGATTGGTCCAAATTTGGGTTTTCCTGGAGCACCACATATATGTGAAAATCCCAAAGCTGCCCATTCAGTGGTTTCGGAGGATATCGATGACATGTGTGTACCCTGTCCTCTTTTATAGATAAAAATATCAGTATGAAGGGCGAAATAGGAATTATTATTGCTTTAAATGCCCCTTATTTGTGTACAAATAGCACAGTTACAATTAAGCCATTTAACACATTATATTAGATCAGTATATGAACCATAGGGTATGATTAAATGGGACATGATTGAGAATTGCAATCTATAGCACAATATTGACTTAATATAGCAGTATCCAACTATTCATTATATAAATAAATCATGTTATCGAGCTCTCTAACTATTGCATTTTTAAATGAATTAATACTTCCTGAATGTTTAGTATTAAATTGCAATGTGTTCCAGATTTTAACAGTTCTAATAACAAATTAATTATGCCTTATAGAAGTAGAAGTACCCAAAACATATTATATCTTATACTTTTCTCCCCTCTCGTAAAATTGACGTGTGAATAATTGAAAATGGACTTTTCGTCAATACCATGGACTATCTTAAAGAACTGAATAAGATCTCCCCTAATTCTTTTATATTTCAATGAAGGCATTTGCACCCCCATCCACCATCCCCTTTTCGTCCATTCCTTTCCATTCCACTGCTTAAAACTTGTTTGTGTATTTATTGCTTGAAAAGAATATTAATTATGCTAGGTACATGTACTCTGCCGTTTTCAAATTAAAGGGCGTAATTGCACTATATCTTCTTCTGCAGTTACGGCCTTTCATTTGAAAACGGCAGAACAAGGACTGCACCTTCCGCCTCACATCAGGATGGAGGTGAGAAATCAGCTACTGGTGGAATCAACGCGACAACCAAGACAAGGATAGGATACTGGAATGCAAGGACCATGTATGAGGCAGGAAAGTTAGCAGAGATAACAACAGAAATGAGAAGATATGATTTACATATTCTAGGAGTAATTGAGAACAGATAGACTGGATGTGACAAGTTTAGGACAAGTACTGAAGAAACAATTCTTTATTCTGGGAGAGACATCATCACCAGGGACTAGCCCTTATCTTGAAGAAAGGTCTGGAGCGATGTCTATTGGAATGGAAACCCATCAAAAACAGATTAATTAGTATGAGACTGAGCGGAAAGCATTTTAACACCACCATAATCCAGTGTTATGCACCGAATAACAATGATTTCTACTGCCAACTACAAGCAGAGACGGAGACTGTACCACGACATGATCTCATTATTATCATGGGAGATCTCAACGTCGAGGTGGGAAACAACAACATTGACTTTGAGAGGGTCATGGGGAGCCATGGAGTCAGAACTAAGAATGACTGGTAGAGTATTGTGCCATGAATAATCTAGTGATTGGACGTACCCTCTTCAAGCATCGTGACATCCACAAACTGACATGGAACTCACCAAATGGAGTAGATAAGAATCAGATTGATCATTTAATGATTAACGGTATAGGGAGACGATCCCTATTAGATGTGAAGGTTAAGCGAGGAGCAGACGTAGGAAGTGACCAACACCTGGTGACAGCACGCATCAAACTAAAGCTAAAGAAGGCATTTGTCAAGACAAACAACCAGAGACGATTTGATACTCATTTGCTTGGAGATAATAAAGTGAAATCTACCTTCATTGTCGACTTAGGAATTGTTTCCAGGCTCTTCAGGATCTGGCAGAAGAACAGGAAGAAAACGACGTGAACATAACATTGAAACATATTGCCAAACTCTACACAGATACCAGTAAGGAAAGGCTAGGGTATAGCGAAAGACAGAAGGAAACGTTAGATGCCATTGAAGAGAGAAGACGAGTAAAGAAGATTATTCTGCAGACAAAATTGCCAAGGCTAAGAGAGAGAGACAGGAGACTATATAATTAATATAGAGAGATGCATAGGAAGGTAAAGAATATGGCGAGACAGGATAAAAGGTGTGCCATGGACCCGCTGGTAACAGAGGCAGAGGAGGCAGCACCCAAAAGAGAACAAGGGAGACTGTATAGTATCACCAAACGAGTCTGTGACAAGTTTAAAGATAATACAAATGGACCAATTAAGGATGAACAAGAGAAACTACTAATATCAGATAAAAAGCAGGACATGAGATGAGTTGAGCACTTTAAGGATGTTCTCAATCGACCTTCACCTAATGAGACAGCAGATATACCTGAGGCTGATGAAGATGTGGACATTGATACGACTCCACCAAGGAGAGAAGAGATAGTAGCTGCCATCAAGACTCTAAGGAATGGAAAATTATTTAGAACAGATCCGGAGCTTTCAGCTTCTATTCTGCATCCACTGTTCATAGCTATTTGGGAAGAAGAGAAGGTGCCAGATGACTGGACAAAAGGATTGATAATTAAAGCCCCCAAGAAAGAAGCCCTGAGTGACAGTAACAACTGGAGAGGGATTACTGTCTGTACTTAGTAAGATTCTAGCCAAAATTATCATTAGGAGAACGTCGGGCGCTGTGGACAAAATACCCAGGAAGGAACAAGCAGGCTTCAGAAGTGGGCGAGTTGTGCTGATCAGATATTCACACTTCGTAATATCATAGAACAATGTACAGAATGGCAAAGACAATTATATGTGAATTTTGTGGACTTTGAAAAAGCCTTCGACAGCATACACAGAGAGAGTCTTTGGTGTACTCGGCGGCATTATGGAATTCCAGCAAAAACTGTTCAACTGATCAAAAGCTTCTATTAAGACTTCCAATGCACAATTGGCAAGTGTAACAACTTCTTTGATGTCAAAACCGGCGTCAGACAGGAATGTGTTATGTCAGCAGTCCTCTTTAACTTGGTTATAGACTGGGTCATGAGAAAGACAACAGAAGACGCCGCACGAGGAATCCGCTGGACACTCTTTTCAAATTTAGAAGATCTGGACTTTGGAGATGATTTAACACTGTTGTCCCATACACACTAGCACATACCGGAAAAAACAGACATGCTGAGCAAATTTGCAAGCCAGGTTGGGCTGCGAATTAACATGAGGAAGACAGAAACCATGACATTAAATGTAGGGGCACCAATAAAGTAAATGATACAGATTTACAGCAGAAAAAACAAGTTTACATACTTAGGAAGCATCATTTGTCCTGAAGGTGGCACCAAAGAGGACATCAGCAGTAGACTAAGCAAGGCTAGGAGTGCATTTGGTAGCATGAAAAACATTTGGAGATCTGCACAGTATTCCATAAAAACCAAACTGAGGTTGTACCAGAGCTGTATACTTTCTACGCTCTTATGCGGATCGAAATGCTGGAGAACGACAGAAACAGACCTAAGCAAACTTTGTTCCTTCCACACCAAATGCATGCGTAAGATCCTTCGCATCTTCTGGCCAAGAAGGATAACAAAGGAAGAGTTCTTAAGGAGATGCAACCAAGAGGACATGGCAACTATCATTATAAGTAGATAATGGAGATGGATTGGACATGTACTGCGAAGGGAACCAGACTCCATAGTTAGGACTGCAATGCACTGGACCCCGGATGGAAAAAGGAAGAAAGGCCGATCAAGAACAACTTGGAGGAGAACCGAAGAAAGTGAAATGAAAGCTGTAGAACAGCCGTGGGGTCTGATGATAAGGTTGACGCAGGACAGATCTGGATGGAAAGGCTTTGTTGCTACCCTAAACACCACTAGGGGTAATAGGACCACTCTGTACTTATTGCTGAGGTCACTAAGCACTTAACAATGACTTTTCACTTCCTCTGAACGATCCTTTTGTGGGTAATGATTGAACTGAAAGGGTAGAATAGACCCACTGCGAGTACTTCCCATGCATGTTGTAATACTTTAGTAAGAAACGACTAAGGGTTGGGTAGGAGTTTCTTCTCCCATCTGCACTGTCTTCTGTCTGTCAAGTTATTTTGTCCCCTCAGAGGAGGAAGGAGGTTTTGCTGGGGAGGGAGAGAAGCATATAGCCAGTGGCCTTCTCCCATTTGTGTGTATTGCTCGACTTAAAAATACTATTGGGGTCAATTGCTATCTAGAAGGACCAAGTACTTTCGTACACAAAGGGCATAAGAAAATCCTGGGTGGTCTTTGAAGTGCATGTTTTGAGGTTTGATGGCCATCTTAAATAAGGTTTTTTTTCTCCATTTAGCTACCTTTATTTTCATATGTATTGTAATTATTAGTGACTTCTTTTCCTCTTCTAAAATCTATTTCTTCTACTTCTGTCTTTTTCTTTTAACTGAAGGCACTGAAATGAACATAGAGGTTAATAGAGCCTTTAAACTCCAGTTAATTATCTACCCCTTGGTAACAGCAACAAAGAACACATAAGATAAGACTGGTAGCTTGTAAGGAGAGAATACAATTTTTGGACACTGACAAATCTAACTTAACAGCCAGGCACTTATTCACACTTGGTTCGAGTGAGGTAGATGGGACAAAATGTCTTACCCAATGACACACCGTCAATGACCTGTGATTATTGAGAAAATTTTGTATCAAGCAGGATACGATCCCACCAAGTCACCCAGCTGACTGGTGTCGGTTAGTGGAGCTGCTTGAGTTTCTTGTGTTTAAACTGTCTTAATCGCTAGGCCACTGACGCCCCAAAATTTCACTTTTTAGATATGTAAAACATTTCTCAACAGACTGTCACAATACTTTACATGAATATATGGCAAGAAAAAGGAGCAAGATTTCATTCATATTTGAAATTATTTACTTGATTATTTTTTTTTAATAAGTATCATTTATTATGCATATACAACTATAACTTATAATGTATGACTAATATTACTAATAACATTGATATACATTTCCATCTAAGATATATATATCCTAAAAACCATGATAAACAATGAGATTTCTTGCCCTTGTTCATTGTCTTCAGATGAGCCTTCCTTTTTCTGTATGTTGTAGCGTAAATGAAACAATGTTTGCGTAATCATCTTTGATAAACTAATATACAGTTACGTCTCTCTAATCTGGACACTTCCGTTCCCAACTCATGGGTTCGGATTACAGAGACATCTGGATTACAGAAGTCCGGATTAGGGAGACGTGACTGTATATTAAAACATGTATTGTTATTCACCTCAGTTAATATTGATTACATATTTAATTTTATGGGATATAAACTTTTTAAATCATCTTCATCATATACAAATTAATTAGTATCACATATTTAATATAGCAGTAAATTAATCATCAACAACAATATTAAAGGCATGAACAATACAGCAATGACAACATGAACTTGAACAATTTAAAGACTGATCCCAGCATTACAATAAAACTCTTTGAGCAATTAAAAATGAACAAACTCATTAAATTTCATGTTATTGTCTGATATTTTAATTCTATCTCTAGCAAGGATATCATTTTCAAAAGAGAAAAATTACTTGTTATATTCAAATAAATTCTTCAGGACTACTACAAACTACAAAGCTTAAAATAATTTCATATAATAAGTAATTAATAAAAATGTTATATATTGCATATGAGCATATGAAAAAGGGCATAATGAATTGAAATGTTATGTTTAGCACTGGCATGGATAAATATGTCGATTTGTACTAAAGAGATTTGGAAAATGTTTATATATAAAATGACAGTCACTTAATGTGAGTGAAGATCATCGTCAATGAGTCACATGATAAAACTCGACTTAAACCAAAACCTATCTAATATTTTAACACCTCCTAAAGTCCCTAAATTGCCCAGTACTGCCGTGATGAATTGTCATAAAAAATAACTTATTTTGTGTCATTTCGTCTGGCTTTGCCCTATTGTATAATGTAACCTATTTAAGAGACTTAAGTGGATTTATTAAAAACAATTTAAAAGAAAAATCAATTCTTTTTGGGTGTAGTATTTATTTAACTATGATTTTTATCATGATTTAGTAAATTGAGAATGACAATGAGAAAGTAGATTAGGCAGGTTTATGTTATATAAAAGCCCGCCTGACTTACTGAATAATAAAGTTATTGATATAAGTTTATGTTCAAATAAAGTATTATTAAGCATTTTTTTTTCTAAATAAAAAAATTAAACCTCTGCCCTACCTCATGGATTTTGAGTTTTGTTACCATAAAGCATTATTTCCTATTGAGAATCAACCAAGTTCAATAATATTTGCATTTTAATTAACTTGAATATTACTGAAGGCATAATATTCCTTGGTAGATTATATGGATCTTCCCCTTGGAAGCAATGAGACACTAGAAATGTTAAAGAACAAAAATATGCCCTAACTCTTTGAGCCCGAGCAGCCGCAGGGTATGGCCGTGGATTTTGACAAAATGGACGAGTGGCCGCACTAACGAATGCTAGATTTATAGCGCCCGCAACAATATGAATGAATAAAAATGCAAAATTACTTGAACACTATATTCTACGATAATTCTTCTATCGTTTCCAAGCATTAGACCTTAGTGGAAAGTGGAATATCTATATTGGGAGAAATTGCAATGTAAATAAAAAGTAGCTGCGACTTCAATCGTCGAAGCACTTTCTTGACTAGAAACGAGACGTTATGCTCGCCAAGAAGTTGTAAATTTGTTCTCAAACATCGCTGACGGTGATATTAGTGATCAGGACAGTGATGATGAAGTTATTCCTACGAGTGACTCTGATTCTCAGTCTTCATATGTAGATCTAGATCCAGGTAATCATGAAAATACGTCTAGATCTAGATCTAGTGATAGTGATTGTGGCTTTTTTTCCTTATTTTGTTGAAATGATGTAGCTTCATTGGATTATAATTCAAAAACGGATTACCCGCTGAGACTGAAATTTTAAATGAATGGAGAGTGACTTTGTATGAACTGATATAAACCAATCACAAGGTTCTGGATGAAGATTTTCTATGTTTTATAGTCAGGTATATGAATAGATAATAATTCTTGGAATCACTATTTTTGCATGCATGACATTTATTTAGTTATCATCAGTACATTTTCTATAATAATAATTTTATTCCTGTTATTCATAAAGCCCTTTCAATTGTGATTGATTTGATATGCTACACTTTATATTTGAGGCTCATGAAGGGGAATATGCCCAAAAGAAATAGACCTTCCTATTTTCAAATCATAGCATTCTATACCTTTGCGGCAAAACACGAATTTAACCCCCGGGTTCAAAGAGTTAAAGGAGACATTTTAACGGTAGTAATAGATCTAGGATCCGATTATCAGAAGGGTGGTGAGGAATTTATTGAATTTGAAATTTTCTTCCTAATCCACTGCTGAGAGCAAGCTGTTTTGATTATTTTCTCAATCCGTTTGAACTCCGACGAAATAGTAGATCTAGATTAAGGAGTAGGGCTAAGATTAGGTCCTAAAACCCGAGCGAAGCCGGGAATCCCAGCTAGTGTTAACAAGATGCTTTAAACAACTATTCTTCCATTCTTTAACTTCTAGCCTTCCCTTTTGTTTACATTTATGCATGTACCGTATTTACTGAATTTGTTTGGCCTCATGTCACTTTTGTAGTGTTTCATATCATGGCCTGCTAATTCATTTGTATACTCTACTATTAATCATTACTTAAATTGGGTCAGAAATTGATAAAAGACATTATAATATACAAAATTACCATAAGTAACTTAGACAAGATTCACGTGAAGGGAGATGAAAAGATATGGCGATGCAAGAAGAAATAGAAAAATACTTTAAATCAATTTACTCAAGAACGGAATGCGTTCTCTGACCATAGAACATCAAGCTGATCAAAAGCATGGGATCACTTGCTGCAAGAAGTGTAGGTCCAATTCCTAGTATATAGTATAGCTTTCTATAAATTTTCTCTACAAAGTCGCAGATGAATAGCAGTGTTCCATTTGCCTGAAATATAGGTCATGATTCGTAATGCGCCTTTTCTGTTGTATTTTTTATTACATATCAGGTTTTATGACAATCAATTCTTCTTCTTTTTTTTCTTTAAAGCTTTGCGCCTGTTGAGCAACCCTTCACTCAGAACTCCGCCGCATGAGGTGGTAAGCAGAGGTTTCATGGCGGTGAAAGCCTATTTAAAACGACTTGCTGGAGGTTTCACTGAATGTAGGAGGACAAAGTTGATGTTTGTTGGCTTGGGAGGTGCTGGAAAGACATGGTATGCCATTTTCAATTTTACATACCTCCTTATGTTCTCTCTTTTACTATCTCTATTCAACATTTCTTATGCCCTAGATCTACCTTTATTTTTTTTTTAAATGTTACCATCAACTTAGCTGAGAGAATGGTCTATGTCCTCATGATTGAACACTTTCTGTATTGATTTTTTCAAATAAAGTTGAAGGGTGGTTGGAGGATGGGGGGAGATAATTGTTGTTGTATGGTAATTGTTGTTGTATGGTTGACCTGCATCATTATACTCATATTTATAATTATCTTATGCATGTAAGTTCCCAAATTCAAAATCAAATCTACAAAAACATGCATGTTACAATATGTATAAGCTCATAATGATAAGACATAATAATATAGCAAATATACCATGGGATTAATGACAGCAAATCGTTGTTCTTCATTATCTATCATTACAGTTTACTGAGAGCGTTGATGAGTGGTTCCAAAAAGACTGCTGGTACCAAGGGTGAGGACATCACCGATGGCATCATGATTCAGCCATGGACTGTGAAGGCTGACAACGAAGTGGAAATCACTTACAGCGCTTGGGACTTTGCTGGACAAACTCTCTACTACAACACACATCAAGTAATAAATATTTAACTCTTATTCACAGGACAGTCAATCAATAAACCTTTGTAAGGGTACAGGCAGGGGTATCCTGCTTGGGGGAAAAATGTGGAAATCTGATTATATAAAAAAAAATGTTACAAGTTGGAGAAAGCTGGTTTGAAAAATAATGAAAATAGTGCTAAAATGGTTTGATTAACTCTTTTTATCCTAGAACTGCCCCAATAAACAATGTGCCCATCCTAGGGCTGCCACGGGGAAACAACTTAATTAACACTGATACTTTTTCAATGCTAATATCTTTTTTATTTATGATCATATCTCAATGAAATTTGGACATAATATTGAAGAAAATTGAACAAATTTTTTGAATATTGCATTTAAAAATAATTATATGTGTAAAATTAAAATCCCCATATTGATCTCATCAAACGTTTCGTAAAGCTGTTATGCGTCGCGTCATCGTGGTGTTTTCAAAACAAAAGTCGAGTGAAAAAACGAGTAAGAAACCGTCAATTAACGCTTGGAAACTAAACAAGCTATTCGGATAGAGCTATACACAGCTTTAGTTTCGTATTTTTAATCATTAAGTAATTGTCAGGACGTTTTTTATAATCTGTTAAGAGAATACTCGTAGCCCGGACCAATAGTTATTACGAGTGTACTCGTAGCCCGACCAGTAGTCATTACGAGAATACTCGTAGCCCGGACCAATAGTTATTACGAGTATACTCGTAGCCCGGACCAGTAGTTATTACGAGTATACTCGTAGCCCGGACCATTAGTTATTACGAGTGTACTCGTAGCCCGGACCAGTAGTTATTACGAGTATACTCGTAGCCCGGACCAATAGTTATTACGAGTATACTCGTAGCCCGGACCAGTAGTTATTACGAGTATACTCGTA
>JASKDV010222221.1:0-18792 GCA_032466395.1 Aegires albopunctatus | reverse complement strand
ATAATAATGATAATAATAATAATAATAATAATAATAATAATAATAATAATAATAATAATAATAATAATAATAATAAGGATGACAATGATGATAATGTTTATGATGATGAAGACGATGACAATGGTGAAAATAATGATATTGACGAAGATGATGATAAAGACGATGACAATGATGATCAAGATGATGATAATAATAATAATAATAATAATAATGATAATAATAATGATAATAATAATAATAGTAAGAATTGTAGATATAACCCAGTGGATGAGAGGTAACAGGTACAATTCAAGTCAGTGGTAGAAATGACAATTGAAACACAGTTCATACATTTATTAAATCCATTTTGATCCTTTCTGGGTAGGACAGCCTCACAGTGCAATTAATTCAAATTCTTGAATAACAGAGATAATATGTATAAGGGCGTATTCACAGATTCATTAGCACATGAATTTCTTTATAATGTAAATTATTATAAAGACATAAGTAATATAATAATGTCTCTGGATCCTGACATACTTGCTATTATTGCAAGGAAGTATATTATAATTGATGGATCATGTATCATACATTTAGAGTCCTTCCCAATACAACATTCTTGATTCTCGAGTTAGAAGTTAATTCTGAACCAAATAGGAGATAATATTAGAACGACTGTCTAAAAAAGGCTAAAGATTTTTACTCTTCAAAGCTTACGAATTGATTGACGAAAAATAAGTCAGGAAGATACGATTGGCATTCCGGTGAATCTTTCTCAGAGTGCTCACTTTAAGAATCACGGGGAACAAAAAATTTTATACTTAAAGGCACAAATACACTAGAACCAAAACTTTCCACAATATATAATTTGAACGTTAGATAACTATCGAGCATCACAACAACAATAATAATATAATAATAATGACAAGGATGATGTTGATGATGATGATTAAAATGAAGGTGAACATGCCTTTGACTCCAACATAAAATGTATCTCATAAACTTATTTACCCCCCATGAAGAAGGTGAAAATAATTATAGAAGACCATGTTGTGTCCTTTTTGATTCATTACGAGAACCTGACTGTAATGCTGTTTATTTTCTAGATGAGTTGCCTTTTGAACCCAAAGAAGTGAATATCAACACGAAGGATGCTTTTGAAGATTTTTATGATGTTGGTGAGGTTCTGGGCAAGTAAGTACATCTAACTGAGTCGGTCCTCATTTTTTACTAGATCTATTTATAACTAACTTTCTGAGAGGTTACACTCCGGCCAGGAATGTCTTTTCTATTCAAAGTCGAAGGTCATTTTATTCCAATTTATAATTATTCGTAAGTTGCTTTCTTTAGCATTAAATTGTTACGGAAATATTGATAACATTGAATAAAGTATAAAGGCTATAATTCCGTATTGCCCTTTATTATTTTCAATTTTACTTCTGCATTGCTAAGTGAACTAATTCACATGATATTATAATTATTAAAGTGTTGCACATTTCTCTGCTCTATTCTTCCAAGGGGTAAATTTGGCATTGTCTATAAGTGCACTGAGAAAGCCAATGGCAATGTATGGGCTGCAAAGATGCTCAAGTGTCGTGGACGTGAAAAGACAACTATTAAACAGGAAATAGACATCATGAACCGGCTTCACCACCCAAAGTTGCTCATGCTATGGGATGCCTTTGAGAGTGCACGCCAGATAGTGCTGGTTATGGAGTAGTATGTTGGCATTTTTTATTTTCATTCTTCATTGTATTTTCTATTGCTTTTTCAATAATCATTTCTGTTATACTTCATAGTTCATAAAAGTAAAAGGTAGCCCTTTAATCTGAGACACAAGTGATGATGATGTTATTGGATTATTGGTATAAATTTTTCTCCTGGGTTTGAAGAAAAAGTATTATAATTAAATTACTGATGACAAAGATTACAAAACTTTTGATATCCACGCTACTTTGCCAAGTTAGAAAGCCTATAAGTTATATTTCTTATCTAATTAATCTTTTCTTTTCCTTAATAGTGTTGGAGCTGGTGAACTGTTTGAGCGAGTCATAGGAGAAGATTTTGTCCTGACTGAACGAGACTGCGTCCACTTCTTGCGCCAGATCTGTGAGGGTGTATCCTATATGCACTCATCTTCTGTCCTTCATCTAGATCTCAAGCCAGAAAACGTCCTTTGCATTTCGGAGAATTCCAACAGAATCAAAATAATTGATTTTGGTTTTGCACGAGTCTTCAAACCCAACGACAGTGTCAAAGTCATGTTTGGTACGCCAGAATTTATCGCCCCTGAGGTGATCAACTATGATGAAATTGGCTACGCTACAGACATGTGGAGTATTGGTGTCATCTGTTATGTACTGTAAGTGATAAACCTTTAGAAAAACATGATTTCTTTCATTGTAGTTAATAGCATTTGAAGACCAATTGTAGCAACAATAATAATAAACAATTAATAGCTGTAAATGCATTGTCATTAATACTTTCATTATTAACTGTGAGGCAAACAAGAAAGAAGCAAATTACAGTAGAACACACTTAAACCAAACACACATAAATCAAAAACAGCGCTTAACAAAAATAAGACAAAAGTCCCTGGGTTTTTTTCCCCTCTATGTCTTTGTTATGCTGCTAACGGTAAACACCCGCAACACAGCTGAACAAAAAACTCAAATCTAAAATACTGTAACGTGATGTAAAGTTCTAGAGTAGAGATAGAGAGTACAGAAACAATGGACAGCCAGAAATGGTTGGTATCTTTCCCCATTCCATTAGCTCAATACACACACACACACACACAAAGTCCACCCTACTCGGCGGCCAAGGGGATTGTAACTAGTGTAACACACATGTGATGCTCCTCACACTCATACTCAGCACGATGTTCTTGCGACATTCTTGTTACATGTATTTCCCCTAACAAATGGATAAACCAAAATATGTGTGGTGCTCCAAGAATACTCAAATTTGGACAAATTCAGAGTACTGAGTTTTCTTACTTCTTTTTAAAGGACTATCTTTTCTGAACATACTGATTTTTATTTGAAGCCAATTTCTCTATCAGTTTTTGAGCTATGGCCTTCTCAAGATGATAGATATTAAAATTATAAACTGATAGAATGGCCATTTAGAGCTGACCTTTACCCATTTTTGCCTTGAGAAGAGGTGTTTTAAACATCAAAATAAACCATTAATAGCTAGTTTGTTGTTTTTTACATAATATTCACACAGAAAGATAAAAGGTTGACAAAAGTAATTGTGACTTTTATCTAAATTTGCAGGTAAGACCCATAATTTGACTTTAATCAGCTCTTTTTCAAAACAGTGAACTGCATCTTCCGATGGTTTTCATAGAGCACCACACACATAATATCATGTTTAAACCAAAATGATTTCTTTGGTCCCAAAACATTTTGGGTTAACAGTGTTCTACTGTATTTAATGACTTCATCAGGGCATTCAATGGTTATTTAATCTATTTAGCCCTTAACCTGATATTGTATTGTATTGGAAATATCCTTTTAAATTATATAGGTTTGGGTGTTGCTGTATTGTAATGAAATTTGTCTGAAAAATTGTTCTATGAAAATTGGAAAATAAAACAAAACTCACATTTTATTACGACAGCATCATGAAATTTGCCCAAAAGGTGGCCGCCTTTACATACTGAAAGTTGAATTAGCAGACTCTCTGAAAATTGCCCAACATTGTTATAGTGTTGTTATTAGAAAGACTAAGATGGGCACATAAAGCAGTTGAGGTAGTGGGACCTGGTTAATACTATAGCTCAAATTATTGTCATATAATTATAATGTTCCTGTGGCATCTTCATAGAGTCTGATGATGTCCTCCATTGTAAAATGAAAGAAAAAATAATATTAAAGTTCAAAAACTCATAAAATCCTTCACAGAATAGCTATGGGCTTCTAGTTTTCAATGGGTGCTATACTGATTCTAGCAGTGCCTCCTCCAATCATCATGATTTGGTGTATTTATGATTTCAGACGGGAGCATAAAAGTAAAATTTTGCATATTTATACTGTAAAGGGATAAACACATGATAGAGCACTATATTCATTTTGATGCTACAGTTTGATTGAAATAAGATGTTCAGCATATTTCACAAATATAAAGACCTACGGCCGTAATTATAGTTGAATCGCAACCTACGCATGCGTAGGGTTAGGCCTGAAACTCGATACGCTAGTTCAGGTATGTTGATTTAAGTCTTAAACTTAAAAGCTACTTAGCAAGTTTAAGTTCGACTTCGTATCTTTGGAGGTCATTGTTTACTTCCGACTACGAAGCATGCACAATGTTGGTTATTCCGACCAAATGGGTGAAATGTCAATTTGATTGAACAAGCAGCCATTTGTCAACGAAGCTACCTCCTTTCAACGAAGAAATAGGAAGTAAATTATTACGCAAAACTTGATTATGTATCGCAATTAGATGGCAGAAAAGGGGTCATCGAACGGGTGAATGCTAGTTAAGATCTGGAGTCAATTACTGCTTTACTTTTGCTATCGGAGGAAAATTATCACTTTGAAAGGCCTTTATAATTAATTTATGGTCTTTGACAATCATTGATATTAACATCTATCTTGTTATTTGTATTAGACAAATTTGTATTTTCTTATCGAGGCTTGCATAGCGATTTACGACAGGGGTCTCGCATTTCTAACTTACGCACGGTTTCTTAGGCTAGTAACGGGTTCGTAAGGTTACGTAGTATTTATGTTTAGACTTACGATTCGTAACTTAGACATAGGCTCTACGCATTTTGTAGAAAAGATGCGATTCAACTATGCTTACGGCCGCTAATCATTAAAGGTAAAAAAAGACAATATCACACTGCTCTCTTGAGATTGTATTAATGGTGCTTTATTTAAACTCTTTTTTCTTTTTTGTCACAGTCTTTCTGGCTTATCCCCTTTCTTGGGAGACAATGAAATGGAGACACTATCCAATGTCACAAGAGGCGAGTTTGACTTTGATGATGAGGCCTTCGATGAGATTTCTGACTCCGCAAAGGACTTTATTTCTAAGCTTATAATCAAGAGAAAAGAGTGAGTATGAAACCATTGCATTTTTGTCATCATTCCTAAAGTCATTTTTTATAATAATTTTTAATTATCCTTTAACTAGTGATTCACATTCTTGATTGAAGTCATAGATATGAGTGGAAGAAAACTTCTTACTTCATTCTCAAGAGGTTGACTTGAAATGACATCCACTGATCACCGTCCTTGGCCTTTTCACTGAATTGTTCCATTGATTTTCCAGTTTAGCTGTAGTCTTAATAGAATAAGTTTGGCAACATTAAGATCTATATAAGAGCAACAATAAAAAAGCATCTTTTATTTATAAATTGTTTGAAATAATAAACTTGTATCAAAGTTATTTGTAAATGATCAATTTTTCTAGACTTATTATATTTGATAACATGAATTTATAAATTTATAGTTTGTTTTTGCTTTTGTTTTTTTCTTATGATAAAGCCATTCTTTGAAATTTTAATACTGTCCTCACTTTTCCAGGAAACGCCTCTTAACTCAAGATTGTCTGGCTCATGAGTGGTTAGGCGGTGATGAGGTGGATGGTGCTAGATATAAACGGCTGAACACAGACCGTCTCAGACGATTTATGGTCCGCAGGAAGTGGCTGGTAGGTCTTTAAATGGATTTTATAAAAATTTTAATGAAAAATGATATAGAAAGGGTTTTTTCCTTATATAATACAATCAATAATCATTCAAATCAATCATTCGGGTGTCATTGAGTAGTGCTGTCACTTCCTCCTTCTCTTATGTAAGTTATGGCACAACCCAATACCATCTGTGATCATGGCAATAACTAATTATCATTAATATTAACAGACACAAAATACCCAACAACTGTGCCTCAATAAAACCATATTTCACATTTTACAATGTATTTTAATTTTTAAAATGTGCAACAGAAAGACTTTGAATTATACCAATAGATAAATTTAATATTGTAGATTAAATACATTAAAACCCACTTTAATGATAAGCTGGCATCATCATTGTAATCTATTTCAACCTTTACAAAAGTATGTTGGAATATGTTGTCAGCCACCAGGTATGTTGACTGCCATGACCTACTAAATTATACTCATATGACTTAGGACTTGACTGTCTTGAGTGTGATATTGAATGTATGTGTACTTGATAGAAGGAATACACTTTATGTTTCATCATATTCATATGTGCTGCTGTTAAGTTTATCATTGTGGCATCAATCAATTGTGAACCAATATTTTCTCTTGGATAATAAAGTTTTATCTTATCTTATATGGAAATTTTTCAACCATTTTCAATCATTGTTTTATTTCGTTTGTGATCTATAGAAAACGGGAAATGCTGTGAAGGCTGTTGGCCGTCTCCTCAAAAGAACCAGTTTTGGAAGCATGAGTCTTTCTCATAGTGATAGTGTGAGTAGTACTGAGGATGTTACAGAAACCCCTAGAAGTCCATCACTAAATGCATTAGAAGAAGTTAACACACCCACATCAGGAACCACATTTACCCCTGACTCCCAAAACAATGGGGTCAAAAATCAAGGAATCCCAAACAAGGATTTCGGTGCTAATTCCATAAATTCTTCTTCCAAAGATCAGAATGACAACAAAATTGGTGATCACTCCGATGACAATGGGAAAGATATCAACCTAGAAAAAAATTCAGAATTAACTAAAGACTCACTAAACATCAATCCTAATCAAAATCATTCATCTACAAATGGATCATCTTCTTTAACTGCTCAAACATCACATTCATTAGCCCCAAAAGATGGCATGAACGGTGAATTGAAAGATTCTTCCCAAAAAACTCCAGTTTTCAGTCAAAAAATGACAGACTGCAAGGCTTGCAATGGTGATGTTGTGCGATTTGACATTGTTGTGACAGGAGAGCCCACCCCTGAAGTCTCATGGCATTTTGAAGAAGAGCTCCTCAAATCTGATACTAAATACTCAGTGCAACATAATACTGCAAAGGGAACACATTCTTTGATTATTCGCAGTATAGAGGAAGATGATGAAGGGGAATATTCCTGTCGAGTCCACAACTCCTCCGGTGAAGTTGAATGCTCAGCAGAATTAACAGTTTTGGATATGTAACATGCAAACATTTCAATGTGTTAAAAATGTCAACAAGGGTATTGTGATACATGATCTTTTATAATTGAAGTGAAATCAAACAAAGTTTTCTTTTTTCACAAGTGTGTTCTTACAATAGTTTTCTCATAATGTGAAGAATCCCTTCAAAATATACCCCAATTTGACTTGGATTTAGAGTGGAGCAGTGCCCCAGTGAAGATATATACTATCTTGTTTGAAAAGTGCAAAGACACTTTTATCTCAAACAAAATACAAGAAAATAAGAAAATTTCAAATTGGATTACTTTGGTATTGCTGGTTTAACAAGTTTTGGTGCTGTTTTGTCTCTAATTTTATGTAAATGTTTTTCCTTTGTTTTAATATTTATTACAAAATATTTCAATGATCAAAGATGGATTTTTTTCATGGGGAAAAACCCCACTTACAGTTGTGTAACTTGTTTAACTCTTGTCACTATTGACTATTGTTAGATAATTTTTTAATGAATGATATTTTTCATTGTCTGTTTGACAATCTAAATTTACATATCTCATAATCTCTTTGTAATTAAGACAAGTTATGATCACAATTAACTCTGGGGCTATTGCTTTTGTTCTTAGTAATCTTAGTTTGCAATTAAAATTTGAAATTTTTAAAAAGTGTTTTTATGTCTTTTTGCTATTTGTTGCACTGCATTTAAAGTTCCTAATTGTTTATTTTAAATTATTATTAACAAAGAAACATTTTTCTGTAAGCTCAAAGTAAGGGGTTTTCATAAGTTATTTGTCCAAGTGGGCAGATTTGGAGAAAGAGTGACTGAAAGAATCGAGATTGAGATGGTTTGGGCATGTCCAGAGGAGGGAGGAAGAGTACATTGGCAAAAGAATGTTAAGGATGGAAATACCAGGTAGGAGGAGAAGAGGAATAACAAAGAGAAGTACATGTATATGGATGGAATAAAGGAAGATATGGTGTCAACTGGATTACAAGAGAGGGATGCGTTGAACCAGACAAATTGGAGAAGGTCGATCCGCTATGACAACCCCTAATGTGAAAAGTCGAAAGAAGAAGAAGATTGCGTTCTCATACTTAAGTCATTCAGCCCTGCCCCCGGCAGCCAGACAGGTGCTCAGATACTACCGCTTTTGAACCGCTCTGTTCGGTACATACACAAAATCGAGTATACTCAGTCATAGGGCTGAACGCAATGTTCGCCAAAACTTAGTATTTACTCGGTCTTAGGGTTGAATGACTTAAGCTTTCATTGATATTTTGTTTCTTTTCTGTTTTATTCCTAGCTTGAGAAATTAATCTACGCCTTACTTTTCAATGGTTTTGGCGTACCTTTCTCAGAACCAACCATTATTTTGTTGAGCACATAATGATTATCATCATCTTTCTGATTAAAATTGGTCATTTTTAATTACATGTATGCATTTTCAAAATCTTTCAAATTCATTTTCACTTTGATTTCTTTTTATTTTCAATATGATCTCTTTTAATTGGCAGATCATATTCCTTTGAAACTCATCTTCATTGACCAATATCATCATTTATCTCCGTCCTTCTCCTATTTTGTTAATGAAAGAAAGACACTGAGTAATTATCTATTAATACTATTATTTCCCAGTAGCTTTGATCTAATCTTATATCCAATTTCTTATCTCAGTCCTTTTAAATATGATAAGCAAAAATGATATAATGAGTAGACATCAATAGAAAAATGACAACCTGCGTTCCATGATGAAACATTTTTGCTTTAACTTTGATTCTAAATTTATGAATTCAAACATGTTTTGAAATGTTTTCTGCTCAGCAGTAACTACGTTACACTTCTTTTTTTTCAGGTAAACAAATTTAAGGTCTTAATATATAGGCCATTCAAATTCACAAGTTTAATTGCTTTGTGGGTGTGTTGGAAATGAAATAATAAAAACCTTTTATATCCATATTAGACATGGCGCACTACAATCTTGAAATACACATGTAAAAGTTTTTATTGTAGAACATTGGCTTTATGCATGGGAAAGAAATAGATTAGCTTTAGTTTTTATGTTGGCCAAATGCAGTAAAACTCACTAGGAACAGACATTCTTGCTTTGTGTGTTTTCTTATTTTGGTAGGACCTTAATGAATGCATTTTGAAATGTTATTTGATTGTAAATAATTGGTGAATTATTTTTCTTTATTATAGAGGTGTTGGTATTTGATGAAGTGCAACTACATAATATTATTGTAATTGTAAAACATGGCTGGTGCACCCAGCTAAAAATATAAGCATGTATTGCTGAGGAATTCTGTTAATAGTAACTTTAGCAAATGACTTCTTTTCTAGTGTTTTTATTGCAGGGATTTTTAGATTGAATGTGATATTCAGTTGTGTCTATTTTCTCCTCGTTTTTGGTCCACTTTTCATGTTTCTGTTAGACCTTTTTACTCTCCGTCAATCTGTTCCTGTACATGTGTTATATCCATATTAGCTAATGTTTGATTCTATGATTAAATTACCTAATGTTAATAGGTCTTATAACTTATAGCCTCTTTCACCCTTATTTCTTCATTTGATATATTTCTCTTTTCTTTTAAAATTTCGATCACACCCATCTTTTTTAATGGGAAAATGACACAAATGAATGTCTCCCTTTCGTCTTGACCCTCGTGATTCATATCTAGCAAATCCTCTGCCAAACTGACTAAAACATAGAAAATCTCAAGGCAGAAAAGAAGTAGAGCAGTGGGCATCATTAGAAATATTTGTTCCATTTAACAGAATTCCACAAAGTTGCTATAATCTCAACACACATTTCTACAATGTATACATAAAATAAATGACTTTTCTGACTTGATATAGGAATGGTGCCTGCAGTGAATAACTATTTTATTGATCCTAGCTTTTCATTGTAAATGAGTCTTGTATTTAATTAATTTGTCCAATTTTGATATGAATACATTCATAAGTTATGGTGTGACCTTTTCAATTCTATGTAAACTGCTGATGTGAATCTAATGTAAGTTAGAATTTTAGACATATTTGTGAATCTAATCTAAGTTAGAATTTTAGACATGTTTATATAATATCTTTAAAACAGTCTGCTTTGCCTATATCTTTAATTTAATTCTTTGTAAATGTGAGACAATTTTTTAAAATCTGACCACTAAATGCACTTGTGAATTTTCATAATGTAAGCAGTTTCAATTTCTGCTAAGAATATTTTTATATGTACAATTTGTTGGAGAACAGTGACAAATCATTTCTGAGATTAATTGAATTTCAATTATAATAGTATTAATAGGAACTATTAATTTGCTTTGTGATTGTTAAGCCTGCCAGATATATTCTACTACTAACCCAAGGATTGTGATGTAACATAGATTATATTAATATTGATATTATTTTCCTTGTAAACCTTTACCATGTTACAATTTTGATGCTAAATCAGTCAGTCTTAATTATGTGTTCAATATTATAATATACTATTACGGCTATGCAACTTTTATTCCATCCACCGACTTTCATCTTTCAATCGGTTCTATTCGCATTACTGGTAGTTAATGATTGAATATAAATCACAAATCTAAAAAGAAAGTCTGCATAAACATACTGAACTTTAATTTTGATAATTTTCTTAGAAACAAAATTGTCTATGAATTTGTTAATTCTCAATTTGAACAAATGTAAATATATATATTTTTTATTTTGTTTAACTTTTCAAACCAAAAACTTCCTAGATTTTCAATTTGAACAACCATAAGACAACTATGCACAGCATAATATTTTGTACATATTTTATGATTCTATGCTATTTATTTAGTAAAATGATCTTTAACACTTGTAAATACTTCCAAAGAAATTTGAAGTGTATTTAAGTTACTGGTATCCATTTGTTTACTCACAGATTTCATTATGATATAATGTATATTAATATTCTCTATTCTTTCACCTCTTATTTTACTACAGTTGTAAGTTATATTTAGAGATGATGAAATATAATTTCTTAGAGTGTATAATTCTCTGAGAATTTTACTGCACTAGGCCATCATTTAAGTTCCTTGCCATCCAATCAATAAAATTAATAATAATTTTATTGCCATTTGTTTCTGATATTTACTACTTTTTTTTCGTGAACTGTTTCTTCAAAGCAGAACATAATTTTGAGCTATAGCGGTTCAAAGATAAAAAGTGATTCTATCAAATAAGATTCAATTTTGACAACTTGAGATGCATTTCAATTGCCCCTAATGTAACATTATAACTCTTGAAACATCTTTGATCACTATTTTCTCAAAACTTGTCAGCATTTTAAAGTACAGATATGACATATATTCCGCTTCGAAGAAACAGGTCACATTTAATAAGTTAATATTGCTGGCAGATGGGCAGATTAGTTCTCAGGATGCACTTTGGTTGGAGTTCAAAAACTATTTCAAGTAAAATCAAAGCAGGAGAGAAGAAGAAGACAAAAACAGCTTTAATGTTTTTACTTTTATTTAAATCATTACACAGCATCCAGGCTCATTCAAATAAATACAATAATAAAATTTCCACTATTCCTTTTCATTTCAGCACATTACTTTTATTCAAATAACAACCTATGTACAACAATTTTGAGCAACTGCTCGACTATTAAAAGTTATTAGCAAAATAATTATTGGTTGACCTGTTTTATAGAATTAAAAATTTCCCCTTAATGCTGCCAAGCCAGCTTGTCAACATTTTCATTGCCCCTTGCTTGCTGGTACTCACTCCCTTTTAAATTTGGGTTGGATGCGAAAAATTGTGTTAAATCGTTTCCCAAGAACTGGATAAATGCTGCAAGGGGGTTAACCAGACTGGTCATAATTTCTTTTTTAACAATGTAAAATCTTATGATTTGCTGTGCACATAAACATAAACAGTCATTATGTCCTCAAATTTTGAATTCAATCCCTTTATTATTTTTAATTTTGGAAAGCTTCAAATAAGTGGATACTTTTTTATGCCTCTCAGATCCAATTAAAAGGAGTAGCCTGAATGAAATAAAATATTCTAAAATAATACTGACATACTAATATACACCCTTTACTAAACATGCAAGGCCACCAACAAGCCCTGTTATACGCTGTCTTGAGGCAAAAACCGTCAATTTGTATTTTTATCACCTAATCTGTATTTTTGTCTCAAATTTGTATTAAAATTTAAAAAATTGTATTGGTTGGCAGCTCTGCAACAGGATCATAAAACAAAGAGAATCTCATATGTGGGGCATTTGACGAGTTTAAAAATTCAAATAATGCATAAACTTTCTTGAAGATAATAATCTACTTAAATCACCATCATTCCTGCCAAACAATTAAATTACTTTCATACATTTCATAAAAATTCCACTCTTACAGTCTTACACTATGGCAAAATTTGGAACACCTTAGGAATTCTGGTTACCTGACATATATATCTAATTCAAATTAAAAAATAATAATTATGAAAACAAAATCTGATCCAGATAATGACAAATAAAATCTAAATATTCTAAAAATAGCTTTTCTGATACTTATACATATCTGCATTAAAAATATTTGCTTTTGGGTTTTTTTTAATAGAAATTCAACACAAAAGCCATAACTGTAGAAAACACTGTCATAAAAAATCTCTGAAAGCTTTCGGGATCTTTCAAATTATCATCAACCACAGATTTCCACTGCAATATATATACATTACATTACTTAACAAATATCTTTTTGAAGATTCTTGCTTGATAATCTTCTCTAAATGTTAGTTGGAAATTCCATCCCTGAGTATTTTTGCCATCAAAGTCTTGTCTTGGAGTGTCTGCTCTAACTCTTGTTCATCCAATTTCAATGACACCTATTAACAAGTTGAGGAAAAATAAAGGTAAAATTATTGACAGCATGACACAAATAGGCCGAAGACTGACCAGAAAATACAAAACAAAACACCACCCTAACAGCCAACAAAAACTTATCCTAGAGTGCCAAAAGTCTAGAGAACACCTCAAGTACATCAGCAATATTAAAAAAGTAAGAGGCAAATTCTTTGTTCATCAAAATAGGGCGGAAATCATTTCAAGGCTACCAATTATATATATAGTGAACATTCAATATGTTTACATAACGCCTTACCCCCACTGGATGAGCAGGCTCAAGGTCCTATACGAACAATGGGAGCGGCCGTGAGGCGCTACAAACCACAATTCGTCCCCTCTGATCTTAGCTCCATTATACCTTTCGTCAAAACAATGAGGCAAGAGGGCATAATTTTCCTAAAAGGCCATGGTAGGAATTGAAATTCGAATTTTGCCAGGGTGTCTGCCAGGATGGCATGCTCTTATCGATTTTCAACCACCAAGGTTTCCTAGCTACCACAGGATAGGGGAACAGATGAAATCTGAAAAATTGGATTTCAACGAAAAGTCTGCACAGATCGGGATTCGAACTTGAGGCGAATGTGAACGCGCGACCATTTTGAAAAATGGAGCTATCCGCTCCCCAATGATGAAAACATTTGTTATACATGTCATTTGAAACGAAAGGTTTCTTAACATGCAAATCAACACTATTATTCTACAAAAGAATTACCTGCCATAAAGAGAAAAATAATAATAAAAAAAAAAATGGTGTGTAATCCCAAACATACAAGAGCAAGTATATACTAAACCATAACCAAAAATTCAAACAATGTATCTCACCTTCATTGACCGTGTGTCCTTCGCCTTTTTCAAACTGACCACACCCCTAGCTTCTAAGAGACACAAAACAGAATGAAATTCGCTTTGATCCATGGAGGCAGTTGATTGTCGTTTGCAAACTTTAGCATAGGATTCATGCAGCTGGAGAAAAAAAAAAAAAGGAGCCACATCACCAAATAGTCAACAATTTAAAAACTATACTTTTGCTATATTATATACCTGTGCACATCTATGTATCTTGACACTGTTTTCTTCTCCCATGCTAAGTATGATTAAAAATGACAAACAGAAATTTATATTCTTGAAAACTTTCATGAATTTACTTTTAACAATTTTTGTTTATTTGCCTACTTTGTGATAAGCAACATGATCTTTCTGAAAATGTCCAGTTGCAAATACACCACACACAAAGTATAAAATAGGATGGAATTGTAAAAATACTAAACATGTACCGGTATTTAGAATTGGAAATCTTGAAAATACACAACACAAATACATTTGTAATGATTCAAAAAAGAAATTTGTTATCTTTGCAGACCTGCCTAGTTATGATACTAAGAATAAGTAGTGGAAGACATCAAATTTAGTAGTTATGGGGGAGAAATTAGTAGTCAAACAATAATAGATCTAGATAGTACTTACGCAAACTCAATGTTAAAAGGGACAGGCATGACAAGATTCTAGATCTAATTTGCGATTGGATTAAACTAGATCTACTCTTAAAACTTCAGCAAAAGTTCATGTGCGCCTAAAGTAAATTTCCAAAGAATATATAAACATCAATATTATTGAAATAACAGCAGCTTTACCATCATCAAAGCAGTTTCAAGCTTACCATGGCGAGGAAGTGAATGAAGCAAAAATTTTCGTTCATGACAAAATCAATCACATTTTCTATTGTCTCTTTAAAGTTTCGTTTAATTGTACTTGAAGTCACACTAAATTATGGAATGTTTCGGATGATGACACGCTGAATGACTGTAACAGAATTTGTTCTATATAAAAGACGCTGGATAGCATTATGGAACGTTTGCTTAAACATTACTACAGGCCATTGGTGTGATAAGAAGAAAAATTTCAACTGAAGGCAAATTTGCCGTTGGGAACAGTCTCCATGCTGCTAGTGAGCAATGATGCTAATTTCCACTGGTATGATGTCATACTAACTGCACTTAACCTACAATGTATGGTAAAATATTAGACAATTATCATAAAGAACAGGGCGAGAGAGATTAGTCACAATGAAAGTTATTTTATTGAAACAGACAATATCATGCCTTGGATAGTGGCATGGTTATGTACTGGAACGGACCTGCAAAGTAAATCTCCAGGAACTGTACCAAATACAATTTTAGCCTATTCGTTGGCAGCTATGTAGAACACATCTAAAATATATCTATCTCAAAACAAAACAAAAATTCAATTCAATTTCATTTTACTGATGAATGGGCATGAAAAATCACATGGGCGATAACAGTGATGAAATGTCAAACCTACCTTTCCCAAAGTCACTTCTTTCATTTTTCCGCTTTTTATCAACAATAGTAGAGAACAAACAGCTAGTTTCTGTTGTAATGGCACATCGTTCTCTCCACTTCCTGCTGTAGAAACACTTGAGCCATATACGTCTGACATGACTTTTGATATGTGAGTGACATTCACTTTCTTCATGGGTGTTGGCTGATTTTTTTTAGGGCTGTTGCAATCTGAAAACAAAATTCAATACCAACATTACCAATGAGTTCTCAAATAATGTTTCCTCCCTTTTAAATAGAACAGAAAATTTATAATTAGCAAAATAATGATTCACTGACTCATTCACAAAAATGATGGGATAACTAAATATTTCAAAAATTCAAAGATATCATAAAATAGAGTTTCTTATTTCACAACGAGCAGTGAAAAGGAAATGTTTAGAAGCCCTTCCATACATTTCCTCCCCTTTATTAAACTACATGTAAAAACAAGAACCAAACCCATTTTCTGCTGGTTTTATGGCAACCTTGATGTTACAACAAAGGCAAAAATTTCTTCTGATATGAGATTGAAACTATGATTGTCAAATAAATACCAAAATAAGCTATTTGTACAAAAGAGCCTACAAACCATCACAAACTCCAAAAAACAACATACACTAAAATCATAGTGACATGTCTCTCATTATTTATCGAAATCTTTGTGACAAATCATAATGACAAGCCTTTATCAAAATAATTTTGACAAATAGTGAAAATTCTTTCATTATCTATTAAAATCATAATGTATTTCTTTATCGAAATCTTTGTGACAAATCTTAATGACATCTTTCATTATCTATCTTTATTCAATAGAATGTCAATTTATGCTCATGATTATATAAAGATGCCTACCAGCTGGTTTTAGAATGTTTTGGCTCCGAACATCAGCTTCGACCATTTCCACAGCTCTCCTACAGACATCAAGTGCTTTCCTCATATCACCTGCCACTGCAGCAACTTTCTTGGCACAAAAACTGATAGCACTGGTTTCAATCACACAATCCTGTTAAAAAGATATCATGTTCAATTAATGACTAATGCAACATAAACACTATAGCTATTGAATCAGTTTATGAACTATAAAAATGGCGTAGCAATTTCTGAGTGAACTTTAATATCTTTCTTCACGAAAGAGTTCTAATCTATTCGCATGAGGTTGATAAGCATTATAAAATATAAAGCATCAACAACGAGCAAACAAATAATGGTTCTCAAAATCCTTTATTGTTAAAAATAGTCTCTTTCAAAAAGGATAATTATTTACTGCAAAATGTATTAAATAAACGAAAAGAGGAATTTGGTACATCATTATAACATGGAGCAAACTTGAAAACATAGCCCAAGATAGAGATAAATGGAATTCACTTGTGCATGGCCTATACTCTGAAGAGGGTGAAAGGTGTTGATGATGATGCCTGATGGTGACTATAATACTTTAGGGTATTAGGGTTACATTTTACATTATAATAGATATCATAAACAAGGCTGTATCAGTGAAGCAAGCCTAATAATCATTTTCATTTCTGTGCACCAAGCCTTGATGGCCTCATGCTCAAGCATTCTTTTGTTTTAAGGTCAAAGTAATTTTAACATGTTTTAATTACACTGAATTTGTGCAATCTATGTGAGAGCAATCTGCCCCTGTAACAAATGTTCACCAGTCAACCTACAGATCAGTCTGTCATCTAAGTTTATATCATATCATAATATAGGAATTACTGCCTTTTATTGCCTAAGACCTATAATTAAATCAATGTAATTTCAAAGAAATTATCCAATACATACATTGTATCATCATATGAAGTAAAGAGTTTAATAAAATAGGATATTGATATTCATCACATGATTTCATAATTTGATAATCAATTATCTTAAACAAAACTATATCATTGAGCTCCCTGTATACAACATTTTTGAAAGAACTTATACTTTTTTTAGTTCTAAAAACAAAAGAATGTCACAGAACAACCTTTAACAACATATATCTTAAATCTCTCCCCTGATGAAAATTGCATGGGAATATTTAAAGAATAAATTATGATCCATTATATCTATTCAACGACAAACCTTAAATAAATTATATTTATAATTGAACAAGGTCTCCCCTCTTTCTTCTGTATTTAAGAGAAGGTAGCCAAGGTATTTAAGCCTTCACTCGT
This sequence comes from Aegires albopunctatus, assembly GCA_032466395.1. Lineage (NCBI taxonomy): Eukaryota > Metazoa > Mollusca > Gastropoda > Nudibranchia > Aegiretidae > Aegires > Aegires albopunctatus. Next base: position 1,332 of record JASKDV010222221.1, on the reverse strand, counting down.
ATGGCATAAATTGGGTTACTGATAATAGGTGCTCTTCAGTTGACTTTTCCATTATCAGACTGCCGTATAAATATACACTAACTTGTATCAAAGTCACTCGAGTACACAAAATGACCATGTTCATGTTGGTACGAACGGTGAGAGGTCGTTATGTTAAATGTTATGCTTAATTACTGGTCTTCTTAAGTCTGGTTGTTTTAAGAAGCAAGATTTTGTGTTGTTCAAGTTTAACATTACATCATCTAAAACTATTTCAATAATAATAACTCATATTAAAACTAACTTTATACCAGACATAATGTATGTTATAGTTATTATAGCCAGCAGGGCATCCTTTAAGTTTAAGAAAGTTTAGACATAGTGTTATCATCCCAACTTTGCAACAATCGGTATCTGCATTTATTTTGATCTTGAAAGTGGCTTAGTTTTAAAATTTGATCTTCAAATTATGGTGCAAATCTGGAGCAAATCCACATTTTCAACATTTGCTCTTGTGAATATTCTAGGAATGTGATGTTTTAGGCGGAATTAAAGGCAGAGCACTGTAAAAGCTTTTAATCTATATATATTTGACATTCTTATTGGATAAGTGACCAATGACAGAATATTGTAAGATTTTAGAATTCTCAAAGTGTTGATAAACATTCTTTTTCCTGTTGTGGGCGGATCAAATATTAGGCATGACCTTGCTAGAGCAATTAATGAGCTACAAGTTAAAACAAGATTCAAACAATTCCAAAAGATCCATGTATCTGAAAATGTGCTTACAATATAGTAACCCCATCTATTTTGATTTATGTGATTGCACACAGAGCATGATTAGTTATGCATTATACAGGAGCTATTAATAAGCATTATCACAACATAAGTTTGCTCCCCTGTCAAAAGTAAAATTAACGGATATGAACATAAGTCACTAACTATTGACTGTGTGAAAAAAAGATAAAATAAATAATATATCACACATTACTTACCTGTTCTAATCTCTGCCTTAAAATATCAGTAATCTGAGTTGAAGAGTAGGGGGCAAAATTCATCAGAGCTGGTTTACATTTTTTAGATGCTTGAAGTCGTGGCAAGATGCGGTCTGTAAGATCCAAAGCATTTGCAATACCTGGAAATTAGAGATTGAATCATAATATAAACAATTTACACAGAGGACAAACACTGCTTTAAAAAGCAAGAATAATGAGCACTTGTCAAAGCAATAAAGGACTAAGAATAATATAAAGTATTAAGATATAGGGTAGCATCAGTTGTTTTGAATTTTACCCATGTCCACTACTTTGGTGATATCAGGGTTTTCCTAGACTGCCTTGTAAACAGCCAAGG
>JASKDV010222110.1:0-18801 GCA_032466395.1 Aegires albopunctatus | reverse complement strand
TTTTCATGGACTCTGAGATAACCCTAGTGGTTGACTGAGCCCTTAAACTTCAAATAACTAACTAACTAACTAACTTCTTCACTGTGGTCAAAAGTGATTTCTGAGTACGTGTCTTTGTATTAAAAATATGAGGGACGACGTTACCAGCATAGGTTCAAGTTTTAGCTTTGTTGATGCTGGATTTCAAATGTCATGGCTTTACAATGAAATCAGTCTGGTTGTGTGATTACTGTTTGTTAAATGCTACATTCTTCTTCTTGATTGATTCTTTGTGGGGATACAATATGTTGGCGATGATAAGGTTGTGGATGTCAGCGAACTCTTGGAGTCTAATACCTCTGCCATTTGTCATTCCAGTGGCGAATTTGACCAACTGTTGCTGTTCCTTTATTCATTAAGCTTTTGTATTCTTGTCTTAGATATTAAATTGCCATCACTTGTATTGAAAAAGAGTACTACATTACTTTTTGTTACAAGTTGCAGGGGATTTTAATTAAAGATTAATTAAATGGACATGAGATTATATTTCACGAAAAAAAAGATAAAAGAATGAAATCTAATCAATATTCTAAGATAAACTTCTCTCAATTTTTTGTTTTTTGTTTTCATCTATCAAGAAGCAAAAATCTAGTTTATCCTCATTCTTCTCATTAGTATCATATTTATTTTCTGGGTTTTGATTTTTCTTATGTTTCAAATATTTTTTAAAAAAACATATGTATTGGGAGATATTAGACTATGCAGTAAATGTGCAAAGGGATCAAGTTGATGGGCCTCATTGATGTTTATATTCAGCCTGCAATATAAATGATTGAACTGAAAGACGCATAGTGAAATGATGCTCCAACTATAGATAGTGCTTTGTATCCAAAAGTTCACTCTTTAAGAATATGTTGTTGACTAGGTGTTTAGGTTTTATAAACAAAAAACACCTTTGGACTTAGAAGTTCTACTATATTGGGGATATTTCGTGTCTTGGGCCATCAATGAAGTTATTGATACTTGATTATTGAAATTCAGTTTGGGGCAGGTATTTTATGTTAAATGTTCTGGTTCTGTTACAGGGATTCTTTGTCTATATTTTTGATGGAGGAAGCAGAGATGCCACTTTGCCGGAAATTGAAAATGCCAACAGATTAAAAAAATTATATTTTTATCTTTATCTTTCCTGTGAATGTTTCATGGAACTGGCCATTCTTAAATACGATCTTGTGCTGAATTTTAACACTCATTCGCTTTGAGGCTTAGACTCTGTGAAACAGGCCTATTAGCGTTGACTAGCCTAGAATATAGAATCTAGACTGGACTTTAGGCCTATCATATCTATGTTGCCATTTTGATTCCAGCGTATCATAAATATATGTTATATACATGGACTAGACTTTTATGTGCATTTAACACGCTTGTGTGCATTTAACACGCTTGTGTGCATTTAACACGCTTGTGTGCATTTAACACGCTTGTGTCATCGCACTTCATGTACTTTGATGTTCGCTGTAAAAAGTTCTGGAAATTTTGTCAGGGCAAAATGGCATCTCTGTATCACATTTGTTTTCATTCTATTGCATGTCTATTGTAGTCTTATTTCAAATGGTTCCCCATGCGGTTCCCGGGGGTAAAGAATAGGGCCAACGCTTAAGTGCTTAAGAGGCGACCAAGGGAACGGGAGCTTCTTCTCCCATCTGTCTTATCTTCTGTCTATCATCAGGCTGTTTTGTCCCCTCAGAGGAGGAAGGTTTTGCTGGGGAGGAAGGGTGCTCTGAGATAACCCTAGTGGTTGACTGAGCCCTTAAACTCCAAATAACTAACTATTTCAAATGGTTGTGTCAAAATAAAAATGAACAGTGGTAAATATGGCCTATATTATGTTATAATTGTGATCTCATTTAAATATTATTCAATCTTTTACCTTTTTTTAACTGATCAATCCATGTTCAATGATTTTCCTATGAAATGTTATTGTTAATGCTATACATAGTGTTTCAAAATGAGGTGTTTTGATTTTGAATTGCTGTAGCATACATTATTTCAGTCTCATAGATCTTTTATAGAAATGTTGAAATGGAAGTATAACCCATTTCCTTGCTTCTCCTTGTATAAACCAACTTGTGCTTTAAAGTAAGAAACATTTGGCGATTTCATGAAATATTACATTATGATTATAGAAATCACTAAGTCTAGAAAATGAGTCCATTTATCTGTTTTCTTCTGTATAATATCAATCTTCTCCTGATTTTAACTATGAAGTGGCATGTCATTGCTGCGGCTTGTAATACAGTCACTACCCTTTAGCGTCATACTGAATGTAAAAGTCTTTAGATAGTATCTCAAGGGTTTGCTTAGTGTCAGGAGCCCTTAATTGAGTTTCAAACGTGCCCATGGGAACAAAGTTTTGCATTTCACCAATGAGCATTGATGCAGATTCATTATGGTATAAAACCATACTGTCAAGAATTTACCTTCAATTAAAGAAAACTTGTATTTGATGAGTTACACAAAGGGACAGACAATTTGCAAGAGGAGACGACCAATTCTCACTCCTTAGCAAAGAGGTAGATTACCCTTGAAAGCTAGGCAGCAAACATTCACAATGCACCACTGGGCAGGTTTGTGGAGTGAATTGCCATGTCAATGGTTAAAAATTCTGAGAATATTCATATTAATAGGGGAGGGGGGTGGGGGGGGGACCAGATCAGTCACTGTTGAACTCCCATTATCTATTGAAAAGGATAATGGATAATGTCACGCTTCAGGCAGTGACAAGCAGAGACACTGGAACAGACACTAAGTAGGGGAACTTTTAAGTCTATATATGCATTTTGCATTTTTATTTTTCTGGAAAGTATTGGTACAGATCAAAGAATAAAATGCAAGATATTAATTTTTAGTTAATTACACTACGCAATCTATTACAATGTTAAAAATTATTGGTAAATTTTGCTATACAATATGTTTATAGTATCACAGGGTGAACAATCTTAATTTGCTAATTGGTGTCTTTCACTTTTTTCTTCTTTTTGTTATATTTATCTGACACTAAATAGATTAGTGACCTATTCAAATGAAAAGAATTTGAATGGAGATCTAGATTCTAGACCCAGATTTAAAAGATGCAGTGCAGTATATAATTAGATTTTAGGTTTGGATTCTATATCTTGATCTCAAAAGGAAAAGCATCTTTATTTAGATACAAGATCTAGATCTATATGACAAGTATTTAATCAATGGAGGTTGACAAAGCAACAAACATTAATACTGTCAGGTTAAGAAATATCAAGATTTGAGGCAGGCAGGCAGGTATTGGGGGTCATTTGATGTCCCTTTGGTAGAGCTGCAGAATATGCCGAGCCTCTCCTAGCCGTCTGAGAACCGGCCATATAGCTAATCTCGAGACTCTTAGATGAACGCTCCATGTGAGTGAGCCATCGGGTTTGCAGCGACTAGGCCTAATAATAATAATATTAGACCTAGTTACCATACCCAACCAGAGTGCAATGAAAGGTCAACATAGCGTTTATGTTCTAGTGCTAGGCTACCAGAAACTTCAAAATGTGGATCAAACTAGAAGTTGCTTGGAAAAATGTCTCAAACAGATAAAAAGAGAATCTAAATAATAAAAACAACAACATTTGCAAGGATAACATGATTTTGATATATATCTTATAACACTAACTAAGGGATATCAATCATGAATTTTAGTTTTAGTGAAAACCTATGAAAATCAGTTCAGTGTTTTTGGAGATGTCATTGACACAAATTTGACATTTTGCCAAAGTTAGCCAATTGTTAAAGAGATTAGTGTAAGGAGGAACACTACACTTGGAAGATTCTGGACATAGGTGCTTTGTAATAATGCATAGAAACTAGAATTCCCAATATATTAGTGTATGACCTTGGCCTCCACCACTGCTTCCCCTTTAAGAAGGCATGTACATGGCCATGACAGCAAAGCAGCTTGTGCCTCATGAAATAATACATGCCCTTTGTTTTGTACTTGTAGGTCTAAAAGGACCAAGTACTATTGTTCGCAAAGGGTGTTAGAAAATCCTGGATGGTCTTTACAGTGCATTAATTAGTTTTCTTGCTTTTGAGAGATGATGTTGTTTTTTTATCTGTAAATCATCTCTCCATTAACAAAATTCAGATCTTCCTTTGGTCTAATTTAAAGAAAGACTGAAATACGTAACTAGGTATTAGCAGCAGAGCAACACTGCAGATGGGCATTATCATTCATTATGGGTAAATTACCTTGCCCAAGGAATAAATCATATTACAAAGTAGGGCTTGAACCAGGTTGCAATGCAAGGCCTTATCCACTAGGCCAATTTCACATCACTCCTCTTTTGCCATGAAAGAAAGACTGATAATAGATCAACAATGATGTTTATCTTGAATGTAGAAGTAGCAGAATGCACATGATATATTTTCTTTCTTTTTTTTTGCGTGTGTTTATTGACATTTGCCATAATTTAAGATTCTTTATTCTTCAAAATCATAGACATGCATTGTTCTAATCATAAACCCAGATAATTCTTTTTCAACTTTACACTACAAAATACATTATATCACTTATTAATAGAAAATAAAGATTATGCCACACATTTTTTTCCATTCTTGTAAAGTCTTTCAGTTCTTAACTTTCTACCTCACACCAAATTATTCATGAAGGTTTTCTTTTCTTCACTTTGGATGTGTCGGAAGAGCATTTAAAATCCTGATGCTAAGCTAATGTTAACTGTGATGAAAGCTGGGCATTATGGGTAAATTACCTTGCCCAAGGAATAAATCATATTACAAAGTAGGGCTTGAACTTGAACCAGGTTGCAATGCAAGGCCTTATCCACTAGGCCAATTTTCTTTCACATCACTCCTCTTTTGCCAAGAAAGAAAGACTTATTATTTACTGATAACAGATCAACAATGGTGTTTTTATCTTGCATGTAGCAGATTTTTTATTCTTCAAAATCATAAACATGCATTGCTCTAATCATAAACCCAGATAATTCTTTTTCAACTTTACAATTTACACTATGTAATACATTATATCACTTATTATAAGAAAATAAAGATTATTCCACACATTTTTTTCCATTCTTATAAAGTCTTTTAGTTCTAAACTTTCTACCTTACACCAAATTATTCATGAAGGTTTTCTTTTCTTCACTTTGATGTGTCAGAAGAGCATTTAAAATCCTGATGCTAAGCTAATGTTAACTGTGATGAAAGCTGAATTTCCTTTGATTTTTTACCCCTGGTATCTTTTACTCTACCCTTACTTTTGATTTCAATACAATAGAGTTATTGATTCACGAAAAGTAATGTGATGCTGTTCGTTTATCTACTAATGAAATGTAAAAGAAGCATATAAGTTTGCTCAATATTAAACATATTCATACATCTTTGCATGTCAATGGAAATGATACATCTCTCTATATTTACTTCAGAATAATACATATTGCTTCTACAAAGTGGTGTTCATTAATATTAAATCATCTCTTTTTTACTTTAGTTATACAAGGTTGTGGTTAAATCAGCTTTTTAACTTTTTAAATTTCAATTGATATATTCTTACTCTTATGAGTGAAATATTATTAGTATTTTAAGTGTTACATGTGATATTAAAAACATTATAAACGCCATGCTCTTCCTCCAAATATTATAATGTATTATATTTAATTATTACATGTATCTGAAGATGTTAAGGTCTTCCAAGCACACACTTTCACTTTCATGTGAGAAAATGGCTTTATGAATTGCTTGTTATTGTTATGTTTCAGTGATATTCATTTACCGGTAGTTTTATTTATCCTAGGTAGTAGTAAATAGGCCTTTTTATTTTTATGTTGACACACAAATATTGATGTGAATGCTTTCTTTCTCATACTTATGCAATTATTTAATAGTAGTAAATAGGCCTTTTTATTTTTATGTTGTCACACAACTATTGATGTGAATGCTTTCTTTCTCATACTTATGCAATTATTTAATTTGCTTTTTGATTCCGGTTATTCATTTTCAATTGTAAAATTAAAGGTGCAATACTTTATTTCTAGATAAAGAACATTTTTTGTTGACCTCACTATGACTATATAATTCATGTCCATTCTGACACTAACTTGTCAGTACAATTTTAATTCAAATAATAAGAATTGAAAATGAGCTGACCCGTGGCAGCGTTGCTTGCAATGATTAAACAAACACAATACACAAATTAGAAAATTAATGGTCAATTATTACAAATTATTACCCATCTCCCTCAGCTCTTGGCAGCGCTCATGCTAACATCAGTTCGCGGTCATATACATGTACAAACTGCCCTCTCATATTTTCAAACATGGCAGATAACAGAAAGTGCTGTTGTGGCTAAAAGTAAAATATGGCACAGAAGGAAAAACTTTGGTTTCCAAGCCATCCAAAAACAATGCCAAGAATTTGGTGAATTTCACCTCTTATTCTTATCCTCAGCCTCATCGTTAGAAGAAGGTGAAAGATTTGAAGAATATTTTCCTGAACAGCTACAACTACAATAAGGTTTTCATCATCCATCTTTCCATAGCTCTTTTCAACTTTAGCGCTGATAGGAAGTGAAATAATGCGGTTGGAGTCTATTTTGTCTCTAATCTCTAATAATAATAAGTAATAGGACTTGCCACTCATTTTAAGGATAAGGAGCAGTAAAAAAATCAATAAATCTGGGCTTCAAAATTCAAATCTGCAAGGTCAGAATACTCAGAAACCCAAAGCTTTGGCATGGCAGTCAAATGCCTTAAACCACTCACTGAGCTACCAGTACTGCTATAAGTACCCACTCCCCTAGTTGGAATCTTGCATTACTTTATTTTATACATTTTGGCATGTAAAAGTACAAACAAGGCACAACTGTGACATTCAGACCTGGGAATAACAACACAGTAGAAACCATATTTAACAGTAACAGGCCTGGATATAACAGGGATTCAGCTATAACAGGGTTTTTTTAAATTCCCACTTTTATTTTCTCTTTATCTTTATTAAAATGTATCGGTTATAGCAGGGACCTATCAAGCCCCAATCTGTTATAACAACAGGGATTCTGAGGTGCAGAGTAGGTTTAGGCTAGGCTCGTGAGACGTGAAGCAAATAATATAAAGCAGTGTGCAGCACAATGACAATGAACACCCTCATCAATATTGATGAACAGTGAAGTGAGTGAGAACAAGCCTGACACTGTGAGTGACACTGTTTCATCTTCTTAGTCTTAACATTCATGTATTTTCCACTTCTGTAAGCACAGGCCATGTGTTGCACTGTACTCACTCGTGTCTATTCGCTAATTACATTCATTATCATCTTTCCTGTCCATGATGATAGCGATAATGGTGATGTTTGCTGATTTCCCTCGAATATCTGATATAACAGGGATTTTGCTTTGGTCCCACCATCCCTGTTATATCAGGTTTCCACTGTATTATGTAATTCTCAGTAACAAAGAACTTTAAGAGAGCATAATTTTTGTCTTCCCAAGGACAGTATGATACTATGAGTAAGTCATAGTGGCTGCAAGTGCAAGGGCTTTGTCATTGCTTTTTGGATCGCTATCTTACTATCAACATGTACGAGTAGGCTGAGATACCATTCCAACTTGATAAAAAAATTAAATTAAACGTAGAATTACATTTACATGTAAATTCTATTATCATAGTCAACCTTTTTATGGTTGTATTTTTCCTAAGTAAATCAGAATTTATTTTTTTTTAAATTTTAACTTTTGATTTAAGTCATGTGAAAACTCATCTGCCGTCCATAGATGGATCCACAGATACCGGTATACAAATTACATACATCTACATCCAGACCTTGGCCAGCATTATTATTTGTATTAATACCACTATAGATCTAGATTCAGATTAACACTCATCTCATTACCAATAGGCCTACTTAACTCATTCTTACTATTATTACTAATCTTACATTATCGATCTGAACAATTTTTTCATGCTATAAATTATAAAGAAATGTAAACTCCACAGGAAGAATGATCATGTAGCCATATTTCTTAAGTTTCAATGTCATCCTCTTTTTAATGCTGGTATTGTATTTACTTTTTGATATTTGATAATTTTCACTAATAAAATCCAGTGTTAATCATAATGAAATGACTGAAAATCCAAGCCGTGGTAATAATTGTAATATTCAACACCTTCCACTCTTTATTTGGATTGAAGAACATTGAACACATCAAATCAAAGATTTCACTATGATCTTTCTTCTCGTGGAGTCTTCAAATGTTGTTATACATTACTCATATTTTGCCAAAACGTGTCAGAATTTTCAGGTCAATAACCACCACAAATCAAAGTAATCTTAATGTGGTAATTGCGTTCAACACAACACTGACAACAGTTTTCTGACCAAAAAATAGATTTACATATATACATGTACTTTTGTGATTGTTTTCAGGCCACTCATTGATTCAGTAACCCACACCACAAGGAAATAAAGAGAAAGAGAGAGAGAGAGATCTATAAGTAGAAACTGTACAGTTTTATTATTGTTATATTTTCATGTTTGATGGGAATAAATCACATCAGAAGACAATGATGTCAATGTCATGATAGTTATCTGCCCTTACTGTGAATATCTTCATTGACTACTCCGGTAATAATAACAACAGCCTAACTAGAAAAGGAGTTGGGGTTATATTATATCTTTTGCCACCGATGGTCATGAATTCTGAAGCCAAATCTAATCGGCCTGGCAAGCAATTTTTTCAAATATACACGTACAATTTACTTTGAACCTTCACCATTTTGTCTGAACACCCAGAAAACTAAAACAATCTGGTCGTACCGTAAGGTTCCAACAATACCATGGTTTTATTCTTAGTCTGGTAATGTGCCTATCTTCCCACCCGTACTATCTTTGGAGCACAAGACCAAATGTTTCTTCTTCCCTTGTTAAGTCTGATCATGATGTCGTTGAAAACACATGGCTATGCAATTTTAATTTTATGCATTGAAACCACCAATACCATAAAATTAGTTAGCAACACAAATGAATCCTACTTGAGACACTGTTTTGTTTTACACTAACGTATGCTATCAGTATCAGGCAAAGGGCTGTAAAATTCACACAGCAATTTGTCAAATCTTGCAATATTTTGTTGTGATGATTTTGAAAGACAAGAGTAAATCTTTACTAATAGCTCGTTGCCGTTCTCTATAAGAGGCAATATCCAATATACAATTATAAATCTAGTTCTGATTCTGTAGCAAAAACGTTAAATCTGCGTAATGGAGATAGACTGTACATGTGTGCAAATATACATGAACAATTATTATAGGTATAATGAAGAGGCAATAATTCAACTTTAATGTTTTTACATAACTTTCCTTTATTCATTACTGAAATATCTAATCTCTCTGCATCATCTTTTGTCTCTGTAATTTCTTTTTTGAGACCTTCTTCTTTATAGGCTCATCATCTCCCACAGTTGGCTTGGCTACAACTGATTCCTTTTCTGCCAAAACAAGTTCAATATGGCATGGACTGCTCATGTATGCTGCAAGTAAAAGACATGAAATAAATTAAAACTAAAAAGTTTAGGTTAATAATTGACCTGGTTAATTAAAAAGGTTTAAAAGTTCAGATATTTTCATTGAATTTTATTTATGATTCTTCACAAATAATCAACCAGTCATCTTCTGAATCAAATATACTAAATGATGGAAATACCTACGTTGTTTAATAATAAAAGAAGTGTTTTCTAATTTCTAACTTGTTTCACCATTTTTCAATATAGGAGTTAATTTAATATTATTGGACTTATATTTATTATATTTCATAGTATGTAACATTTGTTTTAAGTTTGAGGAAAAGAACATATCTTATCTCTCTCGGCCCTACTCATTTTCCTTGGGCCATCACCCACATCCTGGCCATTTTTAAGAGATTTCAAAAATTCATGAAAAATTAAGTATTGATGATAGCTAGCTCAAAATTGCTATCGAATACTCTGTCTCTTTCTGTCATGAATTTTTGAAATCACCCTACTTTTTTACTTTTCGCTACCGCACCCAAACCTCTAAGAGGACTAACAGGACATCCATATTAGCTTGAATATGGAAATACAATGAATAACTATAACAGTAACAGTTTGATCCTACATTTATTAAGTTTGACAATTGCTTGCAAGCATTTTGTGTTGAAAATAAAGAGATAGATGAGATAGACCTTATTACTAATCAATGGGATAAAAACCCATATTTGCATAGGGGGCACTCACAAAAACTACAAAACTAAAGGTAATCCTTTTCGGTATGGAAGTCCTGGAAACAGTTACAGTTGTGAATATTTAGAATTAGAGATCTAGATATAGATCTCCAACGAGTCTAGTCTGACCATTAGCCACAGACAGCCAGGCCTCTTCAACTGTTAGGCCTATTAGATCTAGATCTACTGTTCAGCTCACAACGTATGTTCACAATAAAAAAGCTTGATAATAATAGTAAACATAGAAAATCAAATACAAATGATCTTCGTCATCTGATTCAAATGTATCAGGCTCAATGTCACTGTCTTAAGTGAACTTTTTCATCTGAGCCAGCCATTTTGGAGAGCGAGAAAAAAAGCCAAGCTCCGCGTAAAAATCGGTTTTATTTATAACTAAATTATGACTAATCGACAATTTATGGATATCTATGGCAAGCTGAGTAGCTTACGAAAGTAACCTGCCGGATACTGCTCGTACAATTAAACATTCATTTAATTTCGATCTCGACTACGACTGGGACCAGGGTTTGACGCAGGATTCGCCATCTCGATTCCGTTCAGGATCAGGGCCAATGAGAACTCTTTCTATGAGGTCTACAAGTATAATAAGAATATACTAAGGTAATTGAAAGGATCTGACATCCATCACTGCTTCCTTTAAGTGTAAATTGTGACTAGCTATAGTTCTATGGAGAGTTTGTGTTATATAACCTTTGCCGACAGTATTTAAAGCATTAATTTGGAGAGAGTGTAAGTTGAGCAAATAAATACCAGGCAAGCCCACATCTCAAAATCTCAAAAGCAGTTGGAGACTTTACAGGCCTTGAACAAAATATGGACAAGATCATTTCAATGAAAATCATACTAAGACTGTATAACTCCAATATTCTATTGGTGATGACATGAGAGCTGGAAAACAACTAAAGAAATTGAATTCCCTTGAGAACAAATGCTTTAAAGATAATGTCCATCAAATGGAACAAGTATACGACCAATAAAGAAGTACGTGTAACATCTGGGCAAAGGCCAATATGAAAAGATGGAAACGTGTACAGAAGGGAAGAGACAAGCCCTTACTTGGGAACTAGAGGGCAAAAAGGAAAAGAGGAAGCCCGAAAGAAACACTGAAAAGAATATTGGGAGAGGCTGGAATGATGGGTATGCACTAAATGCAGGCAGTGAGTAAACAACGCAAGACATTTGAATGGCATGAAAAAATTGAGGCCCATGTGACCTCCGTTTCAGGTTTTCACTGTAGTCCAATAATACAATTGTTGATGAATTGATGTGCCACAAGAACTGATCTAATAATAGGCAGGACCGGGTTTTCTATTTTACAGAATTTTGCCTATAAAGGCAAGCTTGATATCAAATTGCCCTCCTATAGTATAGTAGTGGTTGTAGCATAGACATATTACAGCCAGCAAATCTTTTTCACTTGTACACTTATATAGTCAGTGCTTGTAGAGCAGTACAAATTGAAACCTCTTTAACCTTTACTTTCATTGACTTCATTACATTAGATAAACTCGAATGCAAATAGACCATGATAAAACCGAAGTTTAGATTTCAATAAAAAGATCCCAGACCCAAAGAGAGCTTTAAAAGTAAAGCGATTCATACTTGACAAGTGGATAACTATACATTCCTTCTAGAACGTACAGCTTTCCCCTGAAGCTGGCCGAAGAAACAACTTGCTCCAATTTTAAAATGAAACTGCACCATAGAAGCAACACAGAAATACCTGCATTGTCTCACTAATCCCCCCCCCCCAATAAAAAAATTAATAAAATGAAATACATCAAATACTCACGATTGATACGTCCATGAGCTCTGTATGTTCTCCTCCTCATTTTTGGGGCTGCATTTACCTGAATGTGCTCAATAACAAGATGTTCAGTTTCCAGGCCCTGAACAAAGAAAGCAAGCCACAGATTTCATCAATGTATAAGCAAGAACTGACAGACAAAAATAACAAGACTGCAGAGAAAATATGAAAGCATGAGCTAAATCTAGAGCTTAAAAATTAATAAAACTAAAACTAAAACCAATATACAGAGGGTGTCAGTCGTAATCCGGCCAACTCAGCGAAATAAAATTTTACAGGAGACGCAAAATACTGTTTTGTTTAGTTACGCTTCAAGAATCACAATATTTGGTGTCGGCTTACCAAAAGACATTGTTATGACCGTGAATAAAAATTGATGGCAAACATATTTTTCTCTTTGTTTTCGGAGATGGCCGGTTTCGGACAACGCCTAGGAGAGAAATTTTGTCACTATCCTTTGACATGGCCACATGCAACATGCCACTAGCATTGTCCGAGCGTTGATTATGCTTACCCATTACCTTACACACCATTGATAGCCTTGTAAGAGATCCAGTGTGTTGACATGTGAATGAGAATAGATAGATGGATCGAGAGAGGAGGGGACAGATTATAATTGAGTAACCCACGGAACAACAAAAGAAAGGAAAAAAGAAGAAACTAACAAACCACCATTCAGAAATAGAATGAATCTATTGATGATAAATTTTTTTTAAATAACAATACTAACAGCTACAATCACAGACCTGTCTAGCTACGATGCTAAGAATTAGTAGTGGAAGATACCAAATGTAGTAGTTTTGGGGGAGAAATTAGTAGTCAAACGATAAAAGGTCTAGATCTAGTACTTATGCAAACTCAATGTCAGGCGCGACAAGATTATAGATCTTATCTGCAATTCTGTACAGGACCTATCAATATCATAGAAATATACTGGATCCAGAAGTATGGCAAGCAATATATACAAAAGTTCGGGAGGGAATAAAGAAGTTATTGATGTTCTTAATTTAATTTGGAAGCAGATTTTAGAGATAGATCTAGATCTAGCTCTAGGCCTACTACTACTAACTACTAGATCTAGACAAGATCTATACATCATTAAACCTAGAAAAAACCCTAAAACAATCGTAAAACTAGATAGTCTAGAATATCTAACCTCTATATCTAAACTACATGAACTACACACACAACTGCACTATTCTAAGAAAGCGAGTATCCATTACTAAAAATAAACATCCAATGAAGAAGGAAAGAAAAAAACAAATCAAGCACAAATTGAGAGAATTAAAGCAAAAACTAATAATAATACCACCAGATGTATCCAAAAAACGATTCAGTATCGCTAAATTTTTATTTCTTATTTTTATTTCTTTTTTTTATTTCACTGGCATCCAATAGTCATTACATGTACTTGTAATCGCCTCTCCGCGATAATGAAGCTAGGAATTTCCGATCCGGAAGATCGAGATCGTATAATTAATAATTCGCTACATTTGTATAGACATGCATGTGAATCTTCACCAGATTGTTAAGTTAAGTCAATAGTGGCATGGACACGATAGCCTTAAATAATATATTAGGCCTAGACATCCTACATCAGTTACCTCCATAGCCTAGCATTTAGATTGTTGGGTTTTTTGTGTGTTTGTTTCTTTCGGTTGTTTTCATTTCAATCTACCCTTTTCAATTTCAGCGATCTTTCTCACAAATTCCAAGAGAAAATCTCGTTTTGCATTGAAGCTTATTTCGAACATCATTTTCAATAGCTTTGAGATCTGCGGACTTTTCAGGCATGTCTGTAATTACCGAAACCATAATTAATATAATATGGACGTTAGATCTGACCTCTTTTTAAATTATAGGATTCGTTAAACAAATATAAGCAATCGTACGACATAACTTTATCTCTAGGATCATCTCCCAGGGTTTTTGCAATCAATGCCATTAATTTGACAATGACACCTTTGGACCACCATGCTTATTCATGGAGTCACCGGTTAACAATAGGGCGTGATAAGGATAATGTCAGCCAGCTGCTGAGTTGATAGCTGCTGTAGTTGGCTGGTTTAGTTTTTCTTGCTTAAGACCAATTTCTAATAAATTTTTGTCAAAGATTGTTTTAGACAGGACGCAGTTCACCATCTTAGGTGATTTTAATAAATAAAAAGCTTTGGTTTTATTTCAACTTGATCGGATTACGCCCGACACCCACAATAATTTTTAATGGTAATATGTTAATATAATAATATATGGTAATATGATAATGTTTTACATATCTTATGGGTGTCCCCAATGACACATACAATGACCATATCATATCTACCATTCTACCATGCAATGGGTTGAGATGTATGCACAAAAACAAAACAAAAAAACAAGTAGGCCTACAAGAACGATATCCTCTCTTTGCTCTTCCATAAAAACTAAGATTAAGATATCCTTCAAACAAATGGGTAAAAAGCAAGGTTTATTAAGAACAAAAAAAACCACACATGTATAATGTATGTAAATAAACTTACCTTGAATTCTGCATTGCTTTCAGCATTTTTTAACAACTGAAGCAAGAATTCAGCACTCTTTTTTGGCCATCTTCCCTGGGTGTGTTTCCACTGTTTAGCCTATTGAAAATAAGAAACAAGAGTGCCAGTTTGAGAGAAAATCATTATAGTAGAAAACGGTCAAACCAAAATTTTTGGGACTGAAGGAATCATTTTGGGTCAAACATACAGTGCAAGCCGGTTAATTTGAACATCGCCGTTCCAGGCAAATCGTTCCAATTAAGTTATAAAGCGTGCAGCCCGGTAAATGCCAGGGTTGATCAAATTTAATGTCAGGCGCAATGAACGGTAAAACCTGTTCTTGATTAGCAAACTCCAAGGCACAATGCGCGGTAAAGGACAGAAAGGCATTTTGACTCAATGAGGTCTTCTGTTTTGCCTTATTATTGCCTCAGGAGGCAACCCTCTCACCTATAACCTGTTCTAACTAGTTTCTAAAAGGTCAACCAATCAATTGACACCAAATTACAACTTTGCTTACAATTTGAACCTTGAATGAGCCTATTTTGAAAAATGTGGGCGTGACAACCTTTGTTTTTGAGAGTGGTAGGGTGTCAAAAGAGCACAATAGTAATCTCCAAGGTGTTTATTTTGTTTACTGTATTCATTCTAATAACCCCCACCCCCTCCCAAGCCACCACCATTTTTCCCTATGCCATACACAAGATTGGAGAAGGCCTACAATAATATTTTTTTTTTAAATGTAGGCCTACGGTAAATCATTTTAACTAGATCTAGATCTAGTTAAAGCTAACGGGACACAACGATCGCTAACCACACACTATGCACCCATACACAGGCATTTCTCACTCTTCTCTTGCCATGCAATATCAACATGTCATCACAGTATTCACACACCTATTCATTACAACAATTAACGATAACAATTAATAATGAATATACTGACAAGATGATCAGTATAAACTGACAGAGCGAATTTCCCGATCAAATCAGGAAGGTTGGCAAGTCTGCGAGAAGCTTGTTTATTTTATCAATTGGATCTGAGTTTGTATCTGAGTGTTCAGAGCAGTGTGGAAAGGCTGGGAGACAAAATTGTCTGAGGATTTACAGGTCTGAGTAAGAAATAAACCTACTTGAGCACAACGTCCAACACCCCCACTGAATCTTCTGAATGGAACACACTCCTTGTAAGCAGTTACATTCTTCAGGAAGCGAGTGGCACGCTTCAAATGCATATGTTTGATAGCCTGAGCAGTCTCACGAGTGTTCTGAAATACAAATACATTTCAAATCAATTTTATTAAAGGAGTCACTGAATTGCAATTCATCCACAACGTGGCTTTAAAATTAAACTCTTCATTTAGTTTTAAAATTCAAGTGTTGCAATATTCAATTTTTATATTTTTTTTCCCTGCCAATTTCCTTTAATTAAGAAAGGATTTGTTCCATCTAATCATCCACTTGAAGAATAAAATATTTTGTTCAATATTACGTAAATATATTATACACATTTAGTCACCAGTGCATTACATTTCATCTGAGCCAACTATAAACTACGAATTACCATGGTTATGGACCAAAATACAGTAGTCCACGGCTATAGCGGGACTTTTGGTGAGTTGCCGCTATTGGCATGCAAAGGGGAATTATCAACAACAAAAATCTAAACCCAAATGATTTTTTTCAATTCATGTCCTGTGGTCTGGAGACGTTTTCTGTCTGATTTGAACTTACAGCTGACATAATGGCTTCCTTGTCTCACAAAAAAGTATAAAGATTTCCAGTTCCAGAGGAAATGTCGTGATCACTGCATATTTGTGCTTTAGTCTTTTCTTTTTTATCAACTTTATTGATTATCTCAGCCTTTAATTCGAGAGATTCGAGAGAAAAGCATTCCCTTTTCTCTTTAATGGCAGCCATCTTTACCTCAGTCTTGTTGCTTGTGCCGTCTAGGCCTTAACACGTAGGCCTATCGTACCGGCACCGTAGAACAAGCGAAGTAGAGGCATGTGCATCAATGATCGCAAGGAATCGGGAACCGGAATCACACTACACGCTCTCCTCTTTTTACTTTTTTGGGCTTGGCTAAGCCTATGACACATCACTTTTGGTTGGAGTGGCTCGCGTAGTCTATAACTATAACAAATCTCTCTGCCACCTGCTTCACCTTACTCATCAATGGACGGGCCAATCACGTCGCACCGCTGACTGCTATTTGGAGCCTGCCTACGGCAAAGTTCCCAACCCCCCCAATTACCATAAACTAGGCCTGGAGCTTGCTCGATTACTCCCGCTGTATCCGAGTTAGGGTCTTTCCTTGCCCCGCTGTATCCAAGCACAGGTAATAGAATTTACATAGTAAAATAAAAGGAGACACTGGTAAGGTCCCGCTGTAGAGATGGTCCCGCTGTAGCGGGTTCCGCTATAGTTGTGTACTACTGTATTATTCTTTTAATCTATTTCAATTGAAAGTCAATTCTGATAATGATTCTACAGGCAGGTAGACGATTATTGAGGTAGACTAAACAAAACTTAAGCTTTTTAACAATAAAATACATGAAAATGAAGGATCATATATTTACCTTGAAGTGCACTCTCAAGTATGAGCCACGAGCCTTGACAGCTGGAAAATCATAAGATCAGTATTTGATTATTAAGCATCATTAACTTACACCAAACAAAATTTTTATCCTTGTTTTATCAATAGATTTGTCAGACATCTGAATTCAAGTAAATAATTTGATTAATAAGGTGTCCAAGTATCAGAGACATTAAATTCTACCACATTTTCTCGCAATCGGACATCACAAAATGATGCGGAAAAGTGAATTTCAAGATATTTACTAGATTTATTAAAAATATATTATTTATCTTACCATTAGGCCTAAAGGAAATAAAAACCAGTTTATTAAGTTACTTTCCACTTTCGTCTATAGACGTCAGTTTGAACACGCCATTGTTACTGCAGCTCTGCCAACCCTTATAGAGGCTCACAGGGTTCTGAGGCTTAGCTCACCAGATTTTTGCCAACACCAAGAGAAATATATATTACGCGAAAAACAATCAGCATGGCTCCGAATCAAACGAGAAAAAAATCACTGATTTGACAAACACCATAATATTACACCTCAAAGCCTAGCTATCTTTTTATTTTTTTTTTCTTCTAAAGATGTTTAGTTAACTGTTCAATTACATGTATATTTCTTTGTTCAAAATTTGGTAAAAGAAGCAATACGTGTCCATAATATTTAGTCAATCACAGCTAAACAGCTATCTGTATTCTTGAGCTGATTATAGCCTAAAAGGGAGGGAAGCAAATAATTAGTTTCGGATTGTTTTGAGGTTTGGAGGCATTCTACTATAAAATTAATACAAAGGACCTTACTGATAGAGAAATAAAATTACATTTCCCCCCAAAACAAATTACAAATTTGATGATAATATTACCGCTATCATGGTCTAGAAATAAATTCAATTAGATCTTGGTCAATTTTGCGGAAATACAAAAAAGCGGAATTCGGCGGATCCGCAGCAGATTATCAGCACTGCTATAATGTACGATGCAAACTTGATCTACATTCTATCAATCCATTATAAATTTATCAAACAAAGAAAAGTTACAAATGAACGAATTGATACAAAAAAGCTAGCCTCAAAGTTAACAATTATGGGAGGGAGGAGATTAGAAGAAAACATTTTTAAAAACTTACACTTGGCCGGGTTTTCAGGCTCCTTAGCGTATCTTGTCATTTTGAAGCCTGTGAAATTAAGAATGGTACCACAAATCAGACATTTATAACATGACTTGATATGAAAAAAATAGTAATGAAGTGACAACTGAGCATGCCCTGTGGGATTCTTCCAATAAGTTCTAACGATGGGTGAGATAATTTGCCTGTAATTGCAACCGAGTCACTCGGTCAAATTTTTTTACAAATTATCAATTGCGACCAGACAGATTTTTGAAGTGTAGCTGAGATGGAGTCAATGAATTAGTGTGAGTGTGAGTTCGGCTAGCTTTTGTGTGACAATGCAATTGTCGAAGTCAAAAGATGTAAACCCTGCTGCAATCAAAGTGCCATAAATAAGGGTGTTTATTTTTCTCGAAATCCCTAGGAATCACAAGGACCTTGAAAGACACTTACCAAATCATCAATTTTAGTCTCAGAAGGCAAAATAACACCAGCCTAAGTGGTTCTTTAC
>JASKDV010222109.1:2690-28181 GCA_032466395.1 Aegires albopunctatus | reverse complement strand
ACCACCGTGAGACCTTGGCCAGGATGCAAGACGACTTGTCGCGAGAGGCGTGACAGGTGGGCGTGGTAGGCGTGTCGACTTGATTTGTAGTTAGTAACTTAAGTGGTCGAAACCTAAATGCAGGATTTGGGGGTATTTGCGTACGCCGTGGTTAGAATGCAAGATAGAAGCCTGTAATGTAACGGCCTGCCATGGAACCTCAGTGAAGTGCATTGAGCTCATTTCGCACTGTACACAAATACTCTTTACCATTCTCTAGATATATTCTGATTAACTCTTTCTCTGCTCAAGAAAAATTCATGCCCTGTGCTAAGGAATTCACCTGTGACTTATAAATCTTGATTGTGTTTGTCCTTTTGTCCAAATGTAAATAAGAAAATGAAAGTGCATAGCTGCCAACCAGCAGGATATAATCTTATTAAGTACATTTTGACTTATTCAAAAAAGACAATTGAAAATCTGTTTAATTTTATCGTGAATGAAAAATTATGCTTCAGTCACTTCCTTTATAATAATAATAATAATAAATTGTATTTATATAGTGCCATTCACTTTTTAAGCTTGAAACAGCCATGGTAAAGTTAATGTAGCTGTAATTTTACTTTTTATTAATTGCTAAAGGGTTGTTTTTGTTGTTGTTTTGTTTTGTTTTTTGTTGAGAAGTTAAATTTTGTGTAGGGTCGCTTATGGGAGAGTGATTTTGGTCTCTGAAAAGATGGTAGCTATGAACATGAAACCGTTGAAATGAATGAAAGATGAATTTTTTCATAAAAGAATAGAGGATCAAGGGATGTAATTTTATGATTCCTAACACTGTAGAAGTAAAGGTAAAGAATATTGTGATTGATACATCCTGCAGGGTTGCCTACCGTTCCGGAGCCTCCGGAATTGTTCCTGAAAATAGCAAAATTTGAATGACCGTTCCAGAAATATGGAATTGTAAAGCCGAGTTTTGTAACAGGCCGTTGCGCATAATTTTGTTGCTTCCTTTCATTTTTGTTTCATCTCGACCTATCCCCCGCCTGAGCCAAGGCTTCGCACAACCTGAACAAAGACCCATATGTCTCCAGGCTATGATACTCAATGGAGAGAAAGAGAAAGAGAATGAACAAATCGAATCGCACGGCGGCAAACCAGCACATCGTTTAGGTCACGTGGCAGAGCAGTTTCTGCGAGACGGCACGGGGTAATGGGGTGATCAGGTGCAACTGTGCCAGATCTAGGCCTAGTGCAAGGCATCCAAAATGGTATCGATTTGAAACAAGGCAGTCTTTCCTTCATACAGCAGATCTAATGATCTATGTACAATGCATGTAGGATTACTTCACTACAATAGCATTCTTAGGCTATGTGGTTAGTAGAATTATGTTCGGTCTAGGCTAGTTGATGTCCCTTCCTGTCGAGCCCTCCCCAGTCCCTAACCACATCCATGCAATCCATGCCATTTGTCAAGACGTTGGTGTCACAAGTCATTTTCTTGTTCATTTTATTTTTAGGGTCAATTTTTGAGGCGTTCCTGAAAATGTGTGCCTGTTCCTGATTCTTTAAAGTTTTGTTCCTGAGATCCAAAATTTTGGGTAGGCAACCCTGAAGCCTGAGAATACATGCTGCAAAGGAGATAATCTAATAAACTAATCTTATTGTCTTTGTGCAGTTTAAAATAACGCAATATCACTACCTCTCAATACATCAGGGTAAAATGTATTTTGTATAGCATGTTTTTAACATTACAGCCTTGCGATTTACACATCTGGGTATAATGTATTTTCGTATATCATTTTTATTCATTACAGCCTTACGATTTAACCTTGAAACGGAGTGGAAGAACACATTTCCCCGCATTAGGGAACTTGACAGGGTAAGAATAAATGATCTAATACATACCATGCATTTATCTTTATACAATATTTTATTTCTGTTATAGTATAGTGTCATAAAGTGTTTATAGTAAGAATGTCATAGGATGAAAAGAAGATGTTTATCTCTGAACATTGTGGGGAATGTCACTTTTTTGTTGTAAAGCCTAGTAGTAAAGTCATGTATTGAATTATAATTCTACTAAGCAGTAGGAAATAAGAAGTAGTGTCATGTCTTTTCTTTTCTTTTTTAAATTTCAAGGGGAAGTAGAGACATTAGTTATAATGTATCATCATTTATTACTTATGAGAAGTTTACTGACATTGCTCTCATCTTCTAGTTCTTTAAACAATGATGATACTTTTCAGCGGAAATCCGTGTTTTTAGTTCATTCAGCGGTTAACCTCAGATCCTCAATCCGCAGATATTTCCTTTATTTCTTCCTTTTCTGTCAACTTCCTACTTTCCTGTACATACTGCAAGAATGGTTTTCAAGTGAGTTTTACTAACTTTTACGTTTGTCCAAGAAATTTCCTCCTTTTTCACTTGTTGGCAGTATCATCATTGCTTAAAAATTTGAAGAAGAAATAAAAGATTACAGACCCATCAGCATCTGTTTTCATTCATTGTCTTCTTCAGGATGAACTCTTCGAGAAATGCAAAGGGGAAATTTTAGATGAGGTGATAAACCTGAGCCAGATTACTGCCAAAGAATGGTAAGGGACTTGCATTAAGTTTGCCGTTGTGTTTTACTATGAAAATATGTATCCATGATTTTATATTACTGATATTCCTATTGTTCATTCATTCAATGCTAGATTGTCATCTCCATAAGTGAACTTTATTGCTTCCTCTATAATATTTGACATGACTTGCTTTCTGCTGTTCCCTTTGCAAAGCTGTCAAACAGTTGTATAAAATCATATTAAGCATAATATCCATAATCCATAAAACACGATTGAGAATTTTATTTATTTCATCTTGGGTGACAAATTTTACTTGAATAACTTCCTCCTCATTAACTAGGCTTAAAACAGCTATGATGAAGGTAAGGCAATTTCAATATTACCAATGCTGATGTTTCTATTCATTGCTAAAGGGTTTGTTTTCTTTTCTTGCGAAAATGGGTGTTAGCTTTGTAAGGCTGTTCAGAAAGTACAATTTTAGTTTCTGAAAAGTTTGCAGCTATGCCTTTGACCAATCCCCGATGGACAAATTGTCTAGTGCCAACAATTTTCAGACATGTCAAAGTTACATGCTGGCATGTAATTGTCCAAGGTGTCAAGGCAAGTCGGATGGCCGATGTTTGGTCGGTTAATGGGTCTGGTCTGTAGGTCGAATAAATCAAAATTTGGTCGGAAATAACTTTAGGTCAGCAATCGCAATTTTCAAGATCTATAAGGCAATAATGGCGTGATCAGACTAACGTCAATAGACGGAAGTGGAAAGTGAATTCATAAACTGTTTATTATTTCCAGTTGGGGTGAGTGACTTCCCTTTATTTCAATTGCAATCTTCTTGTTCACTTCTCCGTGTCATTTTGTGATGTCCGATTGCGAGAAAATGTGGTAGGATTTTTTATTTGGCTGGTAGGATTTTTTAATGTCTCTGATTGAAACCTGGACACCTTGAAATGCCTAGGGATCATGATGTTATACAAACACAAATATAATGATATACAATATACAATCACAGAGGTCACTTTTTAGTCCCTCTTCAAGGCATCTGCCATGGCAGTTCTTTATCTTTTCAGCTGGTTCCTTATGAACGGGCTCCTTTCTCTTGAAAGATTTCCCTTCAGAGCTCTTCACTACCATAAAGGCCTCCAATATTTTCTTGCCCAGATTGGCCCTTTATTTTTTTAAAAATATATCGCTCTCAGCTGTATTTCCATGAGTCATATAATAATATTGTTCTGCTGTGTTACAATCGAGACTGACAATTACACCAACCTACTCTTTCTCCTGAAGTTAATCCTTGGTGCAACTGAAGGTTGGCATGTCTGCATTTTGGTCAATTCAGACTCAAGCCAGACATGAACCAGCACATACAATACACTACTATACAATATACATACAAGAAATTCTTTTAGTTTAATTTCTTTATCATAAATATTGCCCTTGTTTCCACAGGACCGGTGTCAGGTACCTTTTATTAATGATTTTTAGTTGAAATCTGCCATTACAATTATTTCTTGTAAATTAATGTTGGGGTCAATTATGTGACAATATTCTATTGAATTCTATACTACAACAAATTCTTGTAAATTCATATTGGCGTTAATTATTTGACAATATTCTATTGAATTCTACATTGCCACAATTTCTTGTAAATTAATGTTGGGGTTATTTATGTGACAATATTCTATTGAATTCTGCATTAAAACAATTCCTTGTAAATTAATGTTGGGGTTATTTATGTGACGATTTATTGAATTCTACATTACAACGATTTCTTCTAAATTAATGTTGGGGTTATTTATGTGACAATATTCTATTGAATTCTACATTGCAACTATTTCTTATGTAAATATGTAGGTGTTATTTCTGTAACCAAATTATATTGAATTATAAATTACAACTATTTCTTATAAAATAATGTCAAGGTTATTGATATAACAATATTGTCAATTGTTGGCAAATGTGTCCAAAACTTTTTATCTCATTTGCATGGTAACAGAGCTAGTCAATGCAATGTGAACTTTGTATTAAATCAAAATATCTTTAAAAAGGCTATATTTTAAAAGTCAGTTGTAATAAGCCTCTGCTGCTGGGTTTAACTATGACAATTGCTGTATCATGTATTTGATATTGTTATTTTTGTCAAATATTTTTTCTCATTATTCAAACATTAATTATGTTACTATGACTGCAATATAATTCCTCTTTTCTTTCAAATTAATTTCAACTGGTTCTCAAAATTTACAACTTTAAATTCTTGGCTATCTATTTTTCTTTTATTATTGTGAATGAGTTATTAATTATGATAAAGATAATGAACATTTGTCTAGAAAAAATAGCGCTTTATCCTAGTTGATGAGTAAGCTCAAGGCCCTTTACAACAATAATAATGCATTTAAAAGGAATTTAGAGTCAAATCATTACACATGTCAAAAATAAAGTTAAAACATGAAGCAAAAATAGATTTAAAAGCACTAAAACAAAATCTTTTGGCATGATACTAAAATATCGCGATTTCAATGCAAATTACACTAATTTGTTAAAATTGAATATGAAAATATAAAATACCCTCAAATAAAGATAGCAGATAGACGTAGATCTAGTTAAAAAGGTATGTTTTTTAAGTCTTTCTTAAAAGCATCAAGAGATGTACACTCCCTTAGATCAATGGGTAGGTCGTTCCAAACAGTGGGCCCAAAATACGAAAAAGATTGAATGCCTGCTCGAGTTCGTATTTTAGGTAAATACAATTTAGTTTTATCACTTGCCTTTTTTTTTTCTTATTCTTTTTTAAAGAATAATATTGATTTTTGGGAAAATTAACCTAACTTCATATATAAATTGATATACAACCTTGAAATGTTGCTTAATCCCTTGAGTCGGACAAAAATTGATTTAAAAATCTTCAATTGTTTATCAACTTATAGCTAAAAGAACGGGATTAGTCATCTAAGCAGTTTATTTCAGCAGGCAATGGTAACTCTCAGTGAGAGCCATGTTCATAGCCCTTGCCAGTCAAGTAGTTGATAAGTGATTAAATAAAACAAATAAACAAATTCAACTCTATTCAAGCTTTACGTCTGATCATGCTCTCTTAGTCTACTGCCATCTATCATCACATGATGTTGGTGGACGTTTTATCTATGTACAATGTAATCATCATTGTCTCCTTGTGTAAAGAACCAATGGTCATGTTTTCTTTCTTCGTGCATTTGGCCTTCAGGGAATCCGCATTCTCCAAGATTCTGTGGGAGAAAACAGGGACATACATCATCGAGAACATTTACCTTCCTGCTGCCCAGACAAGAGATTCAGGGTAAATTGTTGTTGTATTGAATTTTACCCATGTCCACTACTTTGGTGATATCAGGGTTTTCCTAGACTGCATTGTAAATAGCCAAGGGTTCTTTTACATGCGTATATTGTACACATGGGACATCTGATGTTATAGTCCGTAGCCGTTAGGACTTAGCACTCTTTTTACTAGCAACTTAAGGATAGGGGCAGAAGGAACCCCCAAATAAATTTGGATATCAAATTCAAGCCTGCACGGTTTGAACCAGGGACCTTTGGCTTGATAAATGAGTGCCTTAACCACCGGGCTATCTGCAGGGTAAAACGATCCGTCAACAATAATGACAATAAAAATGATGAATAATACGGAAAAGAATAAGGTTGAATGAGAATGAATTGGTGAAGATGACAATAGGATGATATGATTATCATGATAAAGATAATAATGATAATGGTAATAATATTAATGAAAATGATATATATGGTTATGATTTTTTTCTTCTCTAGTCAAATACAGAAAAATAAAATGTTTATATTTCCAATGAAAACAACTTTGATTGTAGGTGATATGTTATTTTATTTGAATCAAAGAAAGCATTACATTTATTTGACAATTTTATTTCTCAACAGACAGCACCATCTATTGGAAATAGACATTTTCTTTTAACTCTGGTCTGTTTCGTTTCATTTTTTAGATTTAATTTACTTTTCAATTGGAGACCTCACTTTCTAATGTTTAATCTTTCCAATGCCATGTTTTTTTTTAATGTTGTCTTTGTTAGATCTTTTAACACCACCATAGATATCAAACTGAGGCAGTGGGCTGATGTTCAACTACCCAAAAAGTGTGTCGAGGTACGTTCTGAAAACAATTTCTGTATTATGAAGGATAACATCTCCCGCTCTAAATGTCATTTGAAAGATATGAAGATAGATGTTTCAGAAAGTCTTTGCAGAGTTTGATGTTACTAAGTTACTCTCAAAAAAAAAAGAAGTAAAGAGTAAAAAGGTTTCCCACTAAATGTGCTTTATGCGCTTTCATAAATGATATTCTTCTTATATCAGCAGTTCTCAAAAATGGGGTTCACATGGGACTGTGAAGCAGTTTCAGAGGGACTGCATTGAGGTCACTTGTTGAAATAATTGGCTTGTTGTGATATTTAGCCTGTCATGGTCAATTTAAGAGTCCATGAGCGTTGTAATAGATTGTAAAACCACTGCCATGCAAAAATCCTTAAAATAGATAAAGATAAAGATCATTCTTATATGGCGCATTCACTCTAAATGTGCTCAATGTGCTTCACAGAGTTTGCCTTGCAGGCCGTTCCATTACATTCCGTATTCCTTCTCAACTCCCCTGGGGGCATACAGAGGTGTGACCTGATGAAAGTTTGAGAACTGCTGTCTAGTGTCTTATATCAACATTGTCATTATGATCATCGATTTCATTTCTCTCTTGTTTCTTCTCTCAAAGCGTAACTTTTTGATTTTATCCTTGTTTTTTATCCTTATCTCATAATCTCACTTTCTTCTCACTTTTCCATCTTCACTAGCTTGGATGGGACACGATTCATAATGAATTCACCAATCTGATGGAGGAGAGCAAAAAACACAAAGACTACGATGAAGTGTTTGACAAGCTGAAGGGGGCAGTGGTTCAAATGTGTAAGAACAAGCATCGCTGGGAGAGCAAAGCAGAGGACAGTTTGGTGGGTACATATTGAGGATGATAAAGATTATGTTTTTCATTTTTCATTTGTCACCCACACCATGATCGTTACGTCAATTAATACTCCAACATTCTCAACTTCCTGGCAAGCATGCAAGAGAGCAGCTGATTATCAGCGGATTCCTTCTACCATACAGACAAGATCTTATGCTCAG
This sequence comes from Aegires albopunctatus, assembly GCA_032466395.1. Lineage (NCBI taxonomy): Eukaryota > Metazoa > Mollusca > Gastropoda > Nudibranchia > Aegiretidae > Aegires > Aegires albopunctatus. The sequence continues at coordinate 20,466 of JASKDV010222109.1, read as the reverse complement.
GGATATAAATCTTTCAGATTTTTTTCTTTGTATTGAATTTTAAGGGAAAATGTCTAGATCTAGAGCTAAGTATATTCTAAATTTTAGTTATTTTAGAATGTATTTTTTTCGTTTTCCCTGATAATATATTTTTTCACCAGTAACACATTAAACCCTAAAAACTATGAATAAAACGGTTACTTTCACAACTACTTTAATACTATTGTCACTGCATTGGTTTGCTACTTATTTGTACGACGAATGTCCAGAGGAGAATTCTCTGACTATCATTAGTCCGAGAAATCTTCTAGGTTTCAGAGAAAGATTCTCTGACCCACAAAAATAGCCTAGCCTGGCGAAGCGGGGAAATAGATGCAATGTAGGCTAAGGGAAGTAACTCAATGGATTTATGCCTAGTGAAAGCCAGTAAGCAATAAACATGGCTTCGTGTTCACTGAGATTTCCCAAGTTTGTTGAAAGAGATACAGTGGTTGATTCGGTAGATCCGGAGTGTAGGAAGTCTAGGATTAAGTTTTGTTGGGACTGGTTATTGTTGAAGGATAATAATGGTGAATTTTTTTTCTGATTATATCCGTAAGATGGCAAAAGATGGGTTTGCTTGGTGCTGTTACTGCAAGTGTGAGATAAAGTACGACAGTGGGTGGTGTGCGTCATAATTTTAGATCTAACAATAGTCTTCCAGCTGCAATGCAGGCAGCATGCAGTTAGATTTCTGGTACTGCAGATATTAATAGTCAGTCTTTGCCTAGATCTAGTTCTAGTTCAGCTGTACCATCCTCATTTCCTTTGGTGCTACTCGCAAGATTGAGCAAGAGCACAATAGATCAAAGGTAGATTTAGAGGTAGCTTCAGCGCCCCTGGACCCCAGCATTTTATTTTCAAAGAATTTTTTACAATATCATTTACAACTCTGTATGCTGCTTTTACTGGGAAGACTGCTTTTTAAAGCTGAGTGAAGTGAGGAAACTATGTGTAGAGCGACTTTTTCAAGGCCTTAATGTTTGATCAGAACCAGATTTGAACTCACAGCCTTTTGATTGCAAGACAACCATACTAACCATCGGATCACAACACCACTTCTTTTGCTTTTAGATTCACCGACTTTCCGTGAAGACTTAACTATGCTTCTATAATCTATCAATTGTTATATTTACCATAATTATCCATTTCAATTTCGGTTTTCTTGAATTTTTTCTTATATTTTGCATTTAAAGATAAGACGGGGTTACCATTCATCTTATTTAAATGTCAAGCAATCTGTGTGGCATGCCCCTTCCTGGCATTGCCCACCATTCTCCTCCAAACTTCACGGTTATCTGTACATCTTGTGTAGACTGTATTTATGTCAATAGTTGATGTGTTTGTTACGTAGGTTTTTTAAGAACGTCAATCACTGCCCTCTTCTCGCTCGCTTTCCTTCTATTTATCCTGATGTTACCAATTTCTCCAATCCATTTGCTCTCCAATCATGTCCAAAAAAGCGCATTTGTCTCTGCCTGATTGTTTCCATCAATAATTTCTCTTTTCCTATTCTGTCCAAGACTTTTTCATTTTTTATATGTATAGTCCAAGGAATTTTCAGTAATCTTCTGTACACCCACATTTCAAAAGCTTTTAACCTCCTGCCTCTTATTCTGCATCTATAGTCCATGTATTGCTTGAATATAGATGTGTTGCGAAGACGTATGTTAGTGCTAGTTATAATTTAGTGCTCATATTTAGTTTTGTATTGGTGATAACGGGCATGAGGTTGTGGATTGTTTGCTTTAAATGTTAGATATTATATATAAATGTAATGCCTATCAAAAGATGTGATTCTTGCTTATCACCTCATCAATGCCACAGGGAATAGGAACCATTGACACAAACAAATGTGAATTCCTAGTTTTCCAAGCAACCACTGCTAGCGATAGGAAATGAATCAGGCAAACATATCGTCACTGTCATTCTATAAACGTATAACTACAAAGTTTTAGGTTTTTGTTTAGTCACGCCAAAATAAATTTGATTGAAAATCGCTCACCTCATTTTTAACAGAATTTGTTATATTGCACTTATACGTGTAGAGAACAACAGCATCGATATATATCTTATCCACCGTTGCATCGTTTCAGAGAGTAATCCAGCTGAATACGTTGGAGGACAGGTCAGTACCAGACAAAGAGCAGTGGGACAGGGCCGTGAGGTTCATGGAAGAGACCATGAAGGAAAAACTAGAACAGAGTGAGTCTGTACATTAATTTTCTTCCTTACAAATTGTGCAATAAGTTTTACCAGGGTCTTGAATTTTGCAGCTTAAACCATAACCACCATTTTATATTATTGATGATTGATGCAAGAAGGGTGTGGATATTTGTATTTCTCAATGCAAAGAATTCATGAACATTTTGATACCATACCTTAATGCAAGAAAATTCAGGAAAATTTGCATTACTTATACAGTGAACTTCGCCTTAGAATCCGTCTTTTTAAGAACCTGCTTTGCCTAAGAGAATCGCAAATTCACCGAAACAGTTTTTCCCTATATAATTTTTTTTTTTTTTTAAGTAATGGTAGAAGGCGTAGAGTCAGATCCAAATCCGGTACTTTCGGGCGTTCTGCGGGGAACAATACTTGGATCGCTCCGTTTTCTTATATACATAAATGACATAAATGTAATCTCTCTCCTGGCACTCAATTTAGACTCTTTGCTGATGATAGTTTGTTATTTAGAAATAAATCTAGCACTGACTGTAAAATCCTACAAGAATGGGAAAGTAAATGAATGATGGAATTCCATCCTGGTAAGGGCCAAGTACTAAAAATTTGTAGAAAAAAAGAAGAAAATTGATTATGACTACAAAATACACAATCAAAGTCTGAAGGAAACTAAAAGTTCAAAATACTTAGGAGTTACAATAGATAATGAATTAAGATGGATAGACCAAAAGAAACCAGTCTGCCAAAAAGCAAATAATACTCTAGCATTTAAAAAAACAAACTAAACCTGCAAAATGTCAAGAAAGATTAAAGAGCACTGTTTCAAAACCTTAGTTAAACCAATTTTAGAATATGGATGCTGTGTCTGGGACCCCCATCTTAAAACTCAAATAGATAAAAATGTAATATTCTTTAAAGCAATTAACGATCAAATAGATATCCTGATAAATGAACTAAACAAAAGTAATAGAAGAACTATGAACTCAGATAGTCAAACATTTAACAAAATGATTGCCATAGGCCATAGACATTCTTTTTCCTTAGCACTGCTTAATTGTGGAATAAATTGAATCCAAATGTTAGAAATAGCGAAAGTGTTGATAATCTTAAACATAAGCTACAAAATGAAATACTTAAATCTTCATATAGGCCTAATTATCTGCTCTACTTTGTTTTGTTTTTTTTGTATTTATTTATTTATTATTATTAATATGGCGTATTGACAGTAATACTCAATCCAGTCGAGTTGTGTCAGATTATTTAAAGAAGAAGAAGACCCCTTGATGGTGAGGCAAAGCAAAGAAGATAGATTTCAAACACTGCCAATAGATAAGATTATGCTTATAATCACTCTTTGATCGGACTCAACTAAATAAAAGGTTGACCGCAGTGCAGCCACCTAGTCATAAATAAGATAAATCATTCGAGACACCACCTAGCAGACAAAAAGGGTGGTGGCTAGCCACCAACACACTCAATCAGGCAAAGCAAGCAAGAGAGATCAAAGAGTGACCGACATCGCTGGGACGATCCTTCTATTGTTTTGGGCTCGCTCGCACAGGTTAACATCTGAGATGATGTGAGATGATTGTTTGGACAGATTGATTTAATGACGGGAAGGGGTGATTTGGGTCATCGCTTGCCTAAAATGGTCAAAATTAAAGACAACAACACATTCACAGAATCAAAGATCGACAGACTACCCGACACAGAGGAGGAAACTCCCTTTCACTGTTTCGAAACAGGAAATTCTCACCAATCATATTTCAGGAAGACTGTTGATAAGTAAATTTGCTGTGAAGTTCCCTCCCACCACACGCCCCCTTTCTACTCCCAACCCAATTCTCCTGGTCTAAGCATAATTTCCTCTTAAATCAATGTGATTGGCCAAACGAATGGCCCAATCATGCTCTCATTTCAGAGCACTACAATGATAATGATTAGAAACTGATGTCTCTTTCTTACTCATTGTTTATCAGAAAGTTTCTTTTGACATTTTAGTGGTATGGGAGGGAGAGTACCTTTTGGTTGAGGGAGTAGCTTACCTGCCATTTATTATCATGAATGTAATATCAGGGGAAAATAATAAAAATATAAACAAACTTTAAAACAAACTGGGTCATGACATAAATGTTATGCAAGAGAGATAAACATTAAAAATCTTCACCACCCAAGAACCCGCTCCGCCCAAGAACCTGCTCCGCCTAAGAACCCGCTCCGTCTAAGAACCCGCTGTTCTTGTCTACCCAAGACCGGGTTCTAAAGTGAAGACCATTGTACAAGAAATTGATGAAAATGTATATTTCCGGATACAAGAAAATTCAGTAAAATCTGCACTACTTATACAAGAAATTGATGAAAATATAAATTTCCCAATACAATAAAAGTCCAGAAAATTTATGCTTCTCCTACAAGAACATTCATGAAAATTTATATTTAAGGAAAATAGAAAATATTTACATTTTTCAAATATTCTCTTGCTTTAACAATAGTGAACTTTTTATTTTAAATAAATATTCATGTCTCAGCTGTAGATAAAATCAAAATGAAATCATTACTTTAAATTAATGCGTGATGTATGTATGGTGTAAGTTACTTCTTTCTTACCAATTGATTAAATGTGATGTGTAAGGACAAAAAACATAACACTCCATGTTAAACAGCACAATGGATAATGTCTTAATTTATGGAATCATTTATTTAATGGATAACTTTATCATTTGAAATTGAGTCAAAACTTTTATTTTGAATCATTGCAGTTTGAGGTAATTTTTGAATTAAGCCTTCAGCCAGTTTTTATATGATTGATAGGCTTGTCAGCGATATTAACTTTGAACATCCCTTTTACTCCTAGCTGAGAAAGAACTGGAGAAGATGACAGGTCCGAGTCTGGTGAAGCAATGGGTCAAATGGTCTAAACGTTCAAAAGATCATCTGCGTTATAAAGCCATCACAAATGAATTGGAGAAAATGTTGACAGCAAGTCCGGTATGCGATGATAACATTTGCTTTTTGTTAGGGTTCTTCTAGAAATTAGTATGAAAATAGGCAGGTTGGAGCAAAATTTAAGACATTTTCTAGAAGTCTAAGATTTATGGGAAAAGTCTTGTTTTGGAACCTCTTTTCCATATCTTGAAAAAGTTTTAAATCTAAGAATGTTCTCAAGACCTCTAGAGAATGTCTTAAATTTTGCTCTAACCTGCCTTTTTTCCTATTTTTTTCTATCCCCTGCAATCATTATTTTTGAGGCAGTGTACCTATTTTTATGTTTTTTTTTAAAGATAGAGAACTTATCATTTCTGGCAACAAGTCAATCTTTATCTGTTGTTTTGACTCCTTTCTTGTGGTGTTCCTAGAAGAAAAGACAGCCTTGAATTGCTGCTCGTTGATGTTGATAATATGTCAGGTTTTAAGTTAAAAGTTAAATATGCACTTATATAGCGTTTATTGCCAAGGGACCTTATCCCCTAAGCGCTTGCCATAACTTTTTAGCTTCCCCAGGCCGACAGCAACGCAGAAGCACATAGGACAAGACAGGCAGCCTGTTAGGTGTAAATACAATTTTTGGACACGGACAATGCTGTCTTAATGGCCAGGTACTCATTCACACCTGAGTCAAGTGAGGTAGATGGGATAAAGTGAATTACCTAAGGACACACCGCCGATGATGCTTGATTTTCGAGAAAATTTTGCTTTTAGCGGAATACGATACTATCATGTCACTCAGGGTGAGGGTGAGTGGATCTACTGAAGTTTCTCATGTTTGAATGGTGTTAACTACTAGGCCACAGACGGCCCCAAAGGTTTAAATAGGATTTCAAATAAAAGATTTTTCTAGCACCACTTGAAAAGGTCCTGAATAAGTCTTAAGATTTAGTTGAAGAGAACTAAATACTGTTTTTTGTCTGGTTGGAACAGATTTGTAAAATGTTTTGGTTACTTGGGAAGACGAGGTAAACTTATAGAAAGTGTTGCTTCATTAAACAAATAATTTTTTTTTTTAATAAATTGATATAAGAACATTAAAAACAATAACGAGGGATATAAGCCTAAATGTTATAAGACAAGCTAAAAATGTTGCAGATGTCATCATGACTCCTCATGATTTGATGTTGAATTTGACTTAGAACATAATGTGTTTCGATTCCTGCTACCCTTTATAAGGAAGTCCACGTAACTCAATTAATATCAGCTCAACAAGTCTATATTTTTTATGATTCACAAAATGTAAACTGGTTAGTATTAGGTAGTCATTAATAGCGTGATAATCTGAATAATCATTAAGACTTATGAATGATTTCCTTGCAGGACCATACAAGCCATCTGGCATCAGATGAATTGACAACAGTGAAGAGAAATCTCCAAAATCAAAGTGTTGACATCGATGGGGAAATGGTATTCAATACTTTTTACTTTGATGGATTATTCAAATGTTAATCAGATGTTATTGACTTATCATTAAGCTTTTCGTTTTTAACTCTTGTCCAATTTCTCATTTGAACGATTTGTGTTTCCAATGTTTGTATTTTATTTACTGCAAAGCGCTCAGAGCTTGTTTACCATGAGAAGTTGACACTATATCAAATGTTCACTATTATTATTATTATTATTATTATTATTATTATTATTATTATTATTATTTTTATTCATTCAAATATTTTTCTATCATTGATAGCCTTTAGCTGAATCAAATACATGTGAAATTTATGAACTCCAAACTTAAAGTTATGCTTTGATATTAAGAGGAAAGATGAAGGGGTTGAAAATTGATTTGTCATGCAATTGATAGATGTATAAAGGAAATAAATTGATTTACATGTTTATCTTGGATCAAAGGATCTTCACATGTATTACACCTTATATACTATCTTTTTACACAATGTTAACATGAGGTAAGCGCCATTTTCAAAATTTCAAGCAACCCACTATCATCTCACGTTTCCCCCACATAGTTTCAATATATGAAATCACTTTGCAACAAAATAGGATCTTAATCTCTTATGCAAATTTTATAAACGTAGATTAAGACAAGACAATTTTAACAATATGTTTTTCTCATGATAAAAATGGATGTGTTCTGTTTTGCAGCCAAATACTTTGTATGATTTTTTAATTTTTTTTCATTCATCGTTTGACACGTTTTAATATTTAATTATTGGTTTCAATTCTATTTATATCTATTGGGAAATACCTTGAGCATTTGTTCTATTCATTTCTTATTCTCCTTTTCTTTTTCAATTCTATTTATATCTATTGGGAAATGACTTAAGCATTTGTTTTATTCATTCCTTATTCTTTTTTTCCTCTTTTCCTCAATTGTAGATCAGAGAAACGTGGTATTATGTGTACCGAAAACATTTTTTCAAGAAAGCTGTGCAACAGGCAAATTATTGTAAAAAGGGATATTACTATTATCAGAGGGGATTCCAGGAGCAAGGGGTATGGAATGTTGAATCATTGTGGTTTATGCATTGTCAGAGCAATTTCTTTGCTCTCTTTTTCTTTTTCATTTTACTTAAGGCACTTCAATAGCAGCTGATACCATTTTTCTTTATTGATCTTCTTCAACGCTAATTATTAAGACTCATGCAATCAGGGCCGATTTCATATTCAGTCGCATACAGACCTCACTAGTATTACAGAAAATCTATAATTATTACAGAAAACGCGTTTGGACCACAAGAAATTACAGAATTACAAAAATTGCCCTTATAATACAGATTTTAAAGATAAACAGATTTTGGTTGCAGGACCAATATTTGTATTTATTGTAACCGGTCTTTTATACTTGTTTCCATCAAAGTTTAAACATTCAGATCTCCATGTAGATCAAGAATCTTCAAAAAAATTAGGGATGGATAATTGTGTGAAGAAAAGGAAAGTTTCATAAGCACTTAATGACTTGTATTCACTTTTAAATTGTTGAGAAATAACTGCCAATTTACAGAATTTTTCTGTCAAATTGCATAAAAATTATGAAGGCATTAGAGAATTTTGAATTTCAAGCTAGGGAGGTCTGGGCATAGTGCAAATGATCACTTCCTGAACAAATTGCCATTTGCAATAATTTGTTTTGATTTTGAGTAGGAAGTCTACTTAACCATGTAAGATGTAGTTTTAAAATGCATAAACATTCCATAAGGAACCGAAATGATACATAAAATGCGAGACTTCAATTTGTCTGACTCGTTGTAGCCAATATATTTCCTAATATCTTATGTGTGGCTTGGTTTTACATTTGTTCATATGTTTTAGTCTAGTCCCATTCATTGCTTACGTGAATTACTCTTTGATATCTTTGGAAATTTAACAAAAGCACTTATATGTTAATAAAAATGTTATCCATCCATATGTTTTCGCTGACAGTTGAATTGGAATGCTGTAGTACTTTTCTGGCGACTGCAAAGAATGTTACATGTGACTAGCAATGCTTTGAGGCAACAGGTGGTCAACAATGAAGGTCAGTTCATGTTTTGCACTATAGATTTCACAGGGTTACCATTTAGCTCTCTTATGATCTTCATAACCATCAGTTGGCCCTCTTTTAAGTTATATTATAGCTCTCTTAACCCTCTTATAGACTTGGATCCTTCAGTTGGCCCTCTTTTGGCCTATGAATTCTTTAACAATTTCATTTCTATGATAAAAAAAAATGTACCCTGAAATATTATGTTTAACCAATTTTTAACTTCAATCAAGATATATTTCTAAGTTTTAACTAATTTATTTACTTGTCGTCGTAATCATTACTTACGTATTTATTTATTTACTACTTAAAGCAATGCATGATGCATATTATACAATATATTGATATAGAGAAATTTATATTTATACATAAGATTTTTAAGAATTATCCTTAATGAATTATCTTTGTCCTACTGTCTTTTATATTTCTGATGTGAACGAAATGATGTGCCTTTTAATGGACAATAAAGTATATATTGAATTAAATTGAATTGAATTTCTCCATTCTTCCTAATTTCAAATGCCTATTTCTTCTTCAAGCTTTTGATATTTCCCTTTGTAATCTCTTATGATTAAAGTAGAGAAATGTATTCTGTGACCTGATGACTGATTTTGTAACAGTCCTGTTTTGAATTATTCAGCCATCAATTTGGACTTCAGCAGTTTTGTGGCATCCCTGGTTTCATTTTTAGATTAGAAGTCTGATACTTTTAATTCAGTAGAGCTAGATTTTACTTTCAGAGTTGTTAACCAATTAGTTAGAAATTGTATTTGTAACACAATAACAGAATTTAGAATCAGAGTTGTATGCATATGACTTTTTATGTTCATCTATCATCAGCTCGTCGTTTGGAAAGAATAATCAAAGAGGTTTTGGATGAGATTGGCGAGGACAAGAAGCTCCTACAAACTTTGCTGACTGGTCGTAGAGTGACTTTGTGTGAAGAACTTAGTAAGATTTCCTTCATGTTTTTTCCAGTGTTTGATACTTTTCTTTTAAGATGCTTATCTACATGACCGTTATTGATAGTTTTATTAAACCAATTCAAGCGTGTTGACATATTTAGAATTTTAGCAAACTTTTTTTTCTTACATCTTTTAACGCACAAATATTCCATAGAAGTTAAAATAATTTAATCTCAGCAACAAAAATGTTTGATGAGTTTTTAAATGGAAACCCTAGATGCAAAAAATATATGTTAGAGTGGGCCTACTGGAAAAAAAAATATTTTATTGTTCATGTTTGTTTGTTTATTTGTTAATTTATTTAGGCATCACTTATCAATTGGTTGATAGATTATCATTCCTTTGTTATTTACAGAAAAAGTGAGACACATACAAGACAAGCTGGAGGAATTCATACAAAATTTGAATAATGAGAAGTAGTCTTTCCTTTCTCTCATTTTCTGATTTTTAACACCTTGCAATCAACATAAGAGATATTCCATCAATTGAATTTAAATTCTATTTTTCTCCTGTATAGGAATCTTTATTCCACCCAACCTCATTCTCTTAGTTTAGATTTTTTTTTTTTTTTTTTTCATTACTTAGTACTGGTCAAATTAAAACCCTTTTGGAAACAACAGTGTGTAGATTTCTGATGTGTAGAAGGCATTATTAAAAGTGTATCCTCACATTGACAAAACAGCTAAATCTAATGCTTTACGTAAAAGAAAATTCAGAATAGTTTATAATTGTCACCTTACTTACACTGCCATTTAGATACATAAATAAAAAGAGGGCAGAACTAGGGAAACATCTTAGAAAAGGTTTAGAAAGTTTATTTATCGGATCACAGCTTGCTCCATTTTATAGCTGCGCTGCCTTTATTAAGAGAACCATGAAAATTCATCTCTTTGTTCCCCTCCCAAAGGATTAGAAATGATTTTGAATGTCAAAAAAAGAAAGAGGGATAACTGTGATCGTGAACATCAAGAAGGAATGTTAGAGTCATGCTTTGATTTCAGAATTTTCTAAGCTGGATGTTGATATTTCTTTTCATAGACATTTCTCATTGTAATCATTATCAGTGTGTTCATATACCTGGGCAATTCTTATCATTGATGCATATATGTATTTAAATTCTTAGTATGTGTGATGGTGAATGTAATATTATTAAGTAATTGGTGTATTTTCAGTCGGTAACTTGTATGAATCCAAGTATAGGTGTGCTAAAGGCTCGTTATAAGTATACAGATTATCCGACTATTTTTTCTACCTTGTATGAATCAAAGGCCTGTTTTCTGTACACAGATTATCCAACTGTTTTTTTCCATAAGCATGCTATTTATATGAATTATTTTAAATAAACGTTTTGTATGTGAAAGAGTTATGTTTGTTCAATTTAAGTCAAAGCTTGCTTCAAGATTCATGACAATAAGAAAAAAAAATTGAAATACAATAAATCTAACAAAAGTTTATACTCATAGAAACTTTACTGTTGGTTTGCTTATGAAGATACTTGTATAACTGACATTGGGCATTGCTATGGGAAGGATTATTCTTATGATTAACTAGCTTTTATGACATACTTGTACTTTCTATATACGTTCTACTCATTTTATGGCCTTTGTTGCTTTTTATGATTTCTTTTTCACATAAAGGATTAAATTGTGACTGGTTAATTGGATAAATGTATGTCAACCGCCAACATTCTTATTCCTTTATATTTAATTCTTTATAGGTGAAATCCTAGGAATGAATGTCATTACAGCAGTTGTTGGTTTGCTGTTTTATTAATTTGTTTTGTAAAGTAGGTGAACAGTGGACAAAATATGCTCTTTTTTCTTTTTTTCTTCTCTTATAACATTTACTCCAATGCTTATAGTTTATTTAAGGATATCTCATGTCAGTGTCTCCCACTTTGATTAAATGTAAGCTCATATATAATCCAGACTCCTGCTGTATGTGATGCAAATTTAAAAATCAGTGGGGAAAATCATTTATTAGAAGATAAAAGGGAAAATAAATGCTTGATCATCTCATCTCCTGTTATTTGATAAAATTATCATTCATCGGCCTTGCAATAATTTCTTTTAATTAAACATCACACTGATATAACCTTAATGAATGCATCAAATTCACTTTTGGAATGTCGCAATTAATATTATCACCCAAATAATCAATATGACTTACATGTGCTTATAACGGTGTTTATTACATGCCCTTTTGTAAGGTAGTTTATAACTAGCGAATCAGATTAATGAGCTAAATCACTGATAATCAATCATCATCATCATTGCCCAATCAAGATATAGGCCACAGACTAGGGATTTCCATCTCACTCTGTCCTGGGACATCTTTGATAGTTCAGGCAATCTTTCTTTGCCTCTCTTTCCATACATCTTCTCCATTTTTCCTTCGGCCTACCCCTTTTCCGGACACCCAGAGGGTTCCAATGCAAAGCTTGCCTGGTGGTGCTGCTTGATGATTTCCTTAAGGCCTGTCCTATCCACCTCAATCTTCGTTTTCCCAGCTCTTCTTCCATGGTTGTTTACTCGGCTCTTTTCCATACTTCTTTGTTTCTTATCTTGTCCTCCCACTTGATCTTAGGAATCTTCCTTAGGCATGTTTTCACAAAAGTCTGTATCTTGGTGACCAAGTTCTTGGCGGTTGCCCATGTTTCGCACCCATACAAAATTAATGACTTCACATTTGAGTTGAAGAGTCATTGATAATCAATATTGGAGGCAAAAATCAGAAAGAAAATTCCCGACATTGTCGTAATATCACCTTGATATACCAAGAAAATGAGCTACAGTTTTGTTACTAAGAATTCTGTTTTTTTAATGAATCATGATAATTCATTGTTGATAATTATAGGGGTAATAGTAATAGACTACGCTTACTTTATCATGTACTATATTTTCTGTTTTGTCCTGATATTTAGTCTTGATTACATGACTAGTTGATTATTTAATTGTAAATATCCATTTGAAATTATTCTTGCCCTAAAAGAAGTAGCCGTGCATGAAGCTTGAACTGCCTTATGTTTCTATTTATTACATTATGTAAGCAATGGAATTAATAACTAATGCATTAAAATTTTGCTTCATTCATTGCATTAGTTTGTGTCTCTCCCTATCTCTGTGTCTGTTGTGCACAATTTCTCTCTCTATCTTTCACTTCACCTCTCTTTCTCTCATTCTCTCTCAATCTCTTTCTCTCTGATGAATGCTTGAAATGTGTTTGTTCATTCCAACTCTATTGATTTCCGACCATTAGATTGCCTATTGGTTGATTTTGTTTTGATTTTGTTACGAGCTACCCATAAGTATAAGTGTCATAATTATGTTTCAAGAATAAAGATCCTAAAGATTTCTTGACTGCATCGTATGTGTTGTCTTTCTTTATTGCTTAATAATATAATCTAGGAGAAAAATGACTGAATGTGTATACTGCCCACCCCCCAAGGCAGAGCAACGTATCTCCATTTTTCTTCTTTTTTTTTTGTTGACCACCCAATAAGGCTGCAGCTTGTGACAAAAATAGAACCTCGTATCTAGATACGATAGAGAGTTAGTAACGTGGTAAAGCGCCGTATCTCCCTTCCTTCCTGAATTCACTCAAGGCAGACCGACGTTCCTGGGTCACTCAAGGCAGAGCCACGTAAGTTATGTTGGAGATACGTCGCTCTGCCTTGGGTGTAATGACTAAACTGACGATAAACCCTCCATAAAGCTTAAAGTCTCCATGGCAGAGCGACGTAACTCACTAAACCTAGATTAAATCTGTAACTAAAACATTGAGGACAAAAGCCCATGTATATTATGGAAGGAGTGGCATAAATAGGGGAAGAGAGCTAAATGGTGAACATTTTTCTCAAAAACTTAAAATTTGGAGATACGTCGTTCTGCCTTGGAGGGGGGCAGTATACTGCCATGTGTAAAATGAAAACTGAATGAGTTAACTGCCATGAGTGAAAAAAACTCAAACCAGCCAAGATGCTCAATTGTTAAATTTAAGTCAAGAAAAGGGGCAGACATTTTGAATGGGGATCAAAGTACAATAGTGCCAGGTTCAATTTGTAATGTTAACTTGACACAATATTGTGTTAAAATAAACGAGTTTCAGGAAACTTACTCCAAGTTCTTATGATTTCCAAAAGATTTTTATTCCAGACAAGGACAAACCATCTATCTATCAAGGGATTTCAACTTCACTCAATGTCAACAAGACCTAAACTAACTACATCACCAAAGAAAAGCCTCACTTAATAAGAGTACGCACATCATTAATAATTGCGTCGTCACAATTCACAGTCGGAATATTTTACACGAACGTAAAATTCAATACCAAGTCTCAACTATTACGAATACATAGACCTGTAATCCATTACATTGAGTATTGAGAAAGGCTCTTTATTTTCCTGACTCTATCCAGGTGTAAAATGACTTGTACCTGGCTATTGCAGGGATGGAACCTCTTCCGGTTTTTTCATGTAGATCAGTTGATGTATTTAAGTGTCGTAATTGAAGGTATTGGACATGCTGTCCATTGGTAAAAAAGGCAAAACGAAATGTTCAGGGTTTTTTTTTTCGAAGCTTGGTTCCATCCCTGCTGTTGGTAAAATGAGAACTTGTCAGTAATCACCTTTTATTAGAGCTAATCTCTACATGTTGATGCCTACTAATGGCCACCACTCACTATGCAGTTCCTAACTGTTTAGTTACTGTACAGTTCCATAGATGATCTGCGAATCGCTCACAGATTCATTCAGATTCCATTCAGAGTTAGACAGGCTAGCACAACCTCATTCTCATTTGAAACCATGTTGATCTTCAGTGGTTTGTGGTATGTGACAGTGAAGTGTGTGGGCTCAAAAAATATAAACAGAATTAGAATTGTGCAGTAACTGCACAGACCCGATCTGCCACTTTAACTGCTAGTGCTTGGTGGCCATTAGGAATTAGGAGGAGTTAAGAAGCATTGGGGAATATAACAGCTTGACACTCAGAGAACCTTGTAAAGCACATTGATTACACAATCTAGTGTTAATGAATGTGCTGTGTACAAATGCAAGAGGATAAATATTAAATAAATTTTAAAAAAACACTCCCTTCATTCATCCCTAGGGGAAAATTTTCTTCAGAATCTATGCCTGAGTGAGGTGAGGAAAATGGGTGTAAAGAGACTTTTCTAAGGTCTTGACCTTGGACTAAACACCAACTGGAATCGAACTCACAGACTTATGACCGAAAGTTGACTGCACTTTGTGGCACTCAACCACGACGTATGTACATGTATTACCACTGGTATTTACAACTGAATGAAAAATGGAAAGAAATAGGGCTAACTTTAGTTTGACTGGTGTGCTCAGTTGATTCTTCCTGGTCTTATGGAGCTTTGCCATTGCTGACGTAGTCGTAGCCAGTCTGGTCTTGATTTCTTTTATAGAAATAGAACGGCCATCTTTGGTGATGGTGGTGCCGCCAAGATAATATTTAAAGGATTCGACCGCCTCTAGTTTCATGCTGTTCATTGTTATTTCCACTGGGGTATTGCTACCGCTATTTACCACGATCTTACTCTTTTTACTGCTGACTTCCATTCTAAATGCTCCTGCAGGTGTAACCAGTCTGTTTGTTAACTCCTGTAGTTCGTCATTGCTGCCTGCCATCAAATCTATGACATCTGCAAACCGTAAATTATTTATTGGTCTTCCGCCTATAAAGATACTTGTTTGAAAACTGCACAGAGTTTCCCTCATTATATTTTCAAGGTACAGCTTAAATAGAGTCAGGGAAAGCAAACAGCCCTGTCTGACTTCAATTGATGTTTTAAAATAATCCCCAACTTGATTATTAAGGACTGCACTATTTGCATCTTTGTATAAGGCTTCCACAGTTTGAACGAGACCTTCCTTTAATCCAAATTTCCTTAATGTGTGCCAGAGACCTTCATGCCCTGTCGAAGGCTTCTTTTAAAGTCTATGAGATATAAACAGTCCTACTAACATCCATCTCTTTATGTTTATCATTATCATTCCACATGTCCATATTTCTTTCTATATTTTCTTTTTATCAACGTCAGCCTACCTTCATTATTTAAGAAAAGAATAAAGCGAACAATAAAGAAACTATTGATAGTGATGATGAAACAATCTTTATTGCCTTTATGGAAAGAAATATAATACAAAGGAAAAAATTTAATTTCTGTAACTTTTTTATTATTGAAAGACTTAACACAATATTAATTACAGTTACAGATGGCAAACATTAAGTGAACTTGATTTGCTTTGGCTAACTCAGAGGTTAAAAAAGACAGATAACTCCTAACCCCATCTTATTTCACATACATGTACAAACTCAACAAAAAAAATTACTAATAAAACTTAATGAATAACGATGAAACAAAATAATATGAAAATAAATAAATTCATATTATATTAATGATGTTCTTCTAGAAGAATCAATTTTATGTCTTAATTTTTGATGTAAATGGGCTTGAACAACTGTTTTTATTATTTATTTTTTTATTTTTTTACATGTTAAATATTGCTCTTACTTTAAAAAGTTTTGAGTAATTTTAGCTGGAAAAAAAAAGAAAAGAGTTTCAGGCCTCTGCAGATAGTTGATGATAGACCATATTTCAAAACCCAGCTAGCTTTCTGAAAAATATTTGTCTCTGTTGAGCACACTTCTATCTAAGCTTCTGTAAGGTCATCATTGAAATACAGGTGAATCGGTTGAAGGTAGGTGTCATCATTCATACTCAGCTGATAAAATTCTTCATCTTCATCATTGATTCCATTCTCTTGCAAAGTCTTACACATGTCCAAGTTTTTCCCATCATATTTCCAGGTGTAGCTCCCTGCATGGGCATTATATTTCAGGTATCGATCCTGGATTTCATTCATTATCTCCTCTGAGCACACCTGTGGGCATAATGTCTTATTTTATTAAAAGTACAATAATTTATTGACGATTGCAAGTTTTAGATAAATATTTATTTAGCAGCTGCTTGCTACGTTGTCAGTATTTTTATTTTGTTTTGTTTTGTTCTCCTTGTGTTTAGATTTACATATATTCATAGAATTCATAATGTTCAGATGTCTTTTGAATAACTGATCTGTATTGAATAACATTGTACAAATACTCTAGATAAATCTAGATCATTAAAACACATCAATCAACTATGTAAGTACAATCATAATCCTTTAGTCATTAAATCACATCACCCGTTCTGGGTCCTCAACTGAGCGGAAAGAATAGACCCAATGCCAGTATGTAAGAGGCGACTGAGGGTCGAGTGAGAGCTTCTTTCCCTGTTGTCCTCTGTTATCCGTCTGTCAAGCTCTTTTGTCAACTCAGAGGAGGGGGAGGTATACCTGGTAGCCACCCCCCATTTGTGAGCATTGCTTGACTAAAAAATACTGTTGGGGTCACTTGCTATCTGAAGGACCGAGTGATTTTGTACACAAAGGGTGTTATAGAATCCTGGGTGGTCTTTGCAGTGCATATTTTGGGGCTTGATGGCCAACATTAATTAGGTATCTTGTTTTTGAGAAATGATGTTTTTTTAATCTGTTAATTATCTCTCCATTAATTTACCTTTATTATTTTATGCAATGTTTTCATAATTTGAAATGTTCTTTTCCTCCTTGGCAACTTTATTCTTCTTCTAAAACCAGTTTTTTCTACTTTTTTAAATATTTTTTTCAAGTAGCCTATCATCTTACTTTTTCATATGCGCTGAGATTACCCTAAAGGTTGATAGAACCCTTAAATTCTAAAGAACTAACAAATTAAATCATATATTATATTGTCATGGATATGAAATGTGTATCATCTCTTTCATTGTATGAGCATCTGGATGCCTTTCCTTAGCAGCACCTTATATTACTACCCACTAAGAGAGTGATAATACATCAACATTACAGCCATGCAAAATGCATTCTATTTCTTCTGTAACCATGCACTTTGCTCATAAAATATTATCAAAGCAACACTTGATTGAACAATAGCAGATGCAATGACAGTTGTTCAACTAAACAGACACTGACAACATAAAAGTAAAATACTGTATTCGCTCTAATATAATCCCCGTTCCTAATAGAAGCACCCTTTGGGGGGGGGGGGGGGGGGGGGGGGGGGGGGGGGGGGGGGGGGGG
>JASKDV010222108.1:0-40274 GCA_032466395.1 Aegires albopunctatus | reverse complement strand
CTATTACTTCAACAGGTGCAGTACAAGGCACTTCAATCACCGATGGCACAGCCACTTTATCAAACGGTAATTTAACAGATGTTGTTTCAATGACTGCGGCAGGCACAGTAACGGGTGGTACTATAACTGACGGTACAGCCACTTTATCAAACGGTAATTTATCAAATATAACTTCTATAGCTTTTGGAGCAAATGCAGCTAATGTTACAGCTTTTCCAAGATTTATTGAGGCCGGTAGAAATCTTACTTTATACAGTGGCACAGCTAATTCTTATACTTTGCCACCCAATCGAGGTCAACAAGGGCAGGTCGTAATGATGGCCGATGGTTCGGGCAATACCGCATGGACTGATCTTAATACTATAGAAACTTGGGATATTGCCGCCAATTTAGAGAATGGCTGGAACGGGAACACCTCAAATTTTAATACGACCCGTTTGGCACGTAAATCTAATGGTAAAGTATGTTTATCAGGTATTTATTCAGCAGGCAATGCTAATCTTATGTTCACCCTGCCAGCGGCATTTAGACCAACTGATGGCGGTATATTATGGTTCGCAGCATATTCTGTAACTTTAGGCGGAACAACTACTCTTTGTAGGGTACAAGTTCATGAGGATGGAGATGTGAATCAAGTTGGTTGTGGAAATGAATGGGTATCCCTTGAAGGGATGTGTTTTTATAATAATACCTAAAGTTCTCTTTTTACCTCACCCCTCAAAAAAGAGGGGTGCTGAACTAGCCTAAAGTAGGTTATGGTTTAGACTTAAAGATTTTATAAGCAATGCTTTTTAGCATAAATCGTGCTTAAGTTGGGTTTAGCCGAAAAATATATGAATATCGGTATTCAATTTTCTACAACAGGCTTTTTGTTTATCGTTAAATCTGCCTCCATTTTTATCTAAGATGGGGGCTATTCTATATTTTTGCTCAATGATTTGTGATAGATTTACAGACCAAATCTGAAGAATAAGCGTTTATTTCAGTTGATGTGATAAAACGAATGCATTACATGTCAGTCAAAACCAACTCAAAAGTTCTTTTTAGCAATTGCAAATAGTTTGAAGTTAAAAAAGCATTATCAATAGATAAAACACTTGCTTTGATGTATCCTTATTCGTCCGAAAAAAAGTCAATTAATAACTGCAAAATTACGACAGAATCTATGACTGGATTGCCTAAAAAACAAGGCTTATATAACCCAATTAACGAAAAAGATGCGTGTGGCGTTGGCTTTGTTGCCAAAATCAATGGTAAAAAATCACACAGCATCATCGAACAGGGTTTGACCGTTTTAAAGCGTATGCGCCATCGTGGCGCGGTGGGCGCAGACCCAATGGCAGGCGATGGTGCGGGTATGCTTTTGCAGATACCCGATAAATTTTTTAGACAATCAGTCGACTTTGATTTACCTGATGAAGGTGATTATGGCGTGGGGATGATGTTTATTTCCAAAAATGATGTCAAAATTTTTCAAAAACAGATTGAACAGTTAGCGAAATTAGAACAGATAGAGGTGCTTGGTTGGCGTGAAGTGCCAACCAATAACAGTGGTTTGGGTAAAAGTGTATTACCTGGCGAGCCAGCCGTTTGGCAGATGTTTGTCAGTCGGGTTGATTTGCTTGGCGATATTGACGCGCTTGAGAGGTTGCTATTTGTATGGCATAAACAAATCAGCAATCAGATAGATGATGAGACATTTTATATATGCTCTATGTCGGCACGAACTATCGTTTATAAAGGTATATTACTGGCAAATCAAGTTGACGAATATTATCCAGATTTAAAAGATAAATCAGTCGTCTCAGCTTTGGCTCTGGTGCATCAACGATTTTCTACTAACACTTTTCCGACTTGGTCACTGGCGCATCCGTTTCGGATGATTGCCCACAACGGCGAGATTAACACCATTCGAGGTAATACCAATTGGATGGCGGCACGCAAAGGCACGATGACATCCGACATTATCGGTGAGCATCTTGCAAAAATTTTCCCTGTTGTGCCAGAAGATCAATCTGATTCCGCTTGTTTGGACAACGCGCTTGAGCTTTTGGTTGCTGGCGGTTATTCGTTGAGCCATGCGATGATGTTACTGATTCCAGAGGCATGGGAAGGCAATGCACATATCTCAGATAATCTTCGGAATTTTTATGAGTACAATGCTGCATTGATGGAGCCTTGGGACGGGCCTGCGGCAGTAGCGTTTACTGATGGTCGACAAATTGGCGCGACACTTGATAGAAACGGTTTGCGTCCTGCAAAATATATCATTACCGATGATGGACTAGTAGTGATGGCATCTGAAATGGGTGTGCTTGAAATTCCAGAACATAAAATCGTCAAAAAATGGCGATTACAACCAGGTAAGATGTTATTGATTGATTTGGAGCGTGGCGAAATTATTGATAATGAACAGATTAAAGCTGATTTAGTCAACGCCCATCCATACAAACAATGGCTTGATGACGGGCAAATCAATATTAGCGATTTGCCAATACCAAGCTTTGAACCTGAAACTAAACAGGGTGAAAATTTGTTAAACACCCAGCAGGCGTTTAATTATTCGAATGAGGATATTGAGTTTTTATTGATACCAATGATTAAAGCGGGCGCAGAAGCGACGGGTTCTATGGGCACGGATGTGCCACCCGCAGTCTTGTCTGATAAACCCAAGCATTTATCGAATTATTTTAAACAAAACTTTGCTCAAGTAACCAATCCACCTATTGACCCCATTCGAGAAGGCGTGGTGATGTCGCTTCGCAGTTATCTCGGCCCCAAACCCAATGTATTGGGACATAATAACGCGAATAGTCATATGCGTTTGACGACCAATCAACCTGTGTTGAGCAACAAGATGCTTGATGCAATTCGTCATATTAATGATAGTTTTGATGCATTTAATACCTTGACTATTGACCTCACATATCTTAAAGGTAAAGACCTTAAAACCGCTTTAGCTGAAGTGTGCCAGCAAGCTGAGATAGGCACAGAGATATATAACTTGCTTATTTTGTCTGATCGTACGATTGATGCCAAGCATTTGGCTATTCCTGCATTGCTTGCCACTTCTGCGGTTCATCAGCACCTTATTCGCAAAGGTTTGCGCACCAAAGTAGGAATAATTGTAGAAACAGCCGCCGCGTTAGAGGTTCATCATTTTGCCACTTTAGCAGGTTTTGGCGCAGAAGCGATTAATCCATGGTTGGCGTTTGACACCATTATGACAGAAGCTGTCAAACTTAAAATTGACACAAGCAAGGCCAAACAAAATTATATCAAAGCCATTGGTAAGGGCTTGCTGAAAGTGATGTCAAAAATGGGTATTTCTGCCTATCAATCATACTGCGGTGCACAAATTTTTGACTCAATTGGACTGAATCGTGACTTCATCGAACAATATTTCACTGGTACAAATTGCACCATAGAAGGTATTGGTATCAACGAACTTGCAAAAGATATTGAGCAGGCACATGAAAACGGTTTTGGTAACTTGCATTTGTATTGCAAGCATTTGGATGCAGGTGGCGATTATGCATTTCGCATTAAAGGTGAGCGGCATATCTGGAATCCAGATACTGTTAGTCAATTGCAACATGCAGTGCGGGGTAATTCAATAGAAAATTATCAGGCATTCTCTAAATTAATCAATGAAAATAGCGCATATCAAAATACACTGCGTAGCTTGATGCGGTTTAAATTAGCCGATAATCCGCTTGATTTGGAGGAGGTGGAGCCTGCCAAAGAGATTGTTAAACGCTTTGCCACAGGAGCAATGTCGTTTGGATCAATTTCATATGAGGCGCACTCAACTTTGGCACGCGCGATGAACCAAATTGGTGGTAAATCCAATACAGGTGAAGGTGGTGAAGAGAGCAGTAGATTTAATCCATTGCCTGATGGTAAAAAAAACCCAGAACGCTCCGCAATTAAGCAAGTGGCATCTGGACGGTTTGGCGTTACCACCGAATATTTGGTGAACTCAGACGATATTCAGATAAAAATGGCACAAGGCGCAAAACCTGGCGAAGGCGGGCAATTACCTGGTCATAAAGTCAACGATCAAATTGCCAATGTGCGCCATTCGACCAAAGGTGTGGGTTTAATTTCGCCACCACCGCATCACGACATTTACTCGATTGAAGATTTGGCACAATTGATTTACGATCTTAAAAATGTCAAACCAAGCTCACGAATTTCAGTTAAATTAGTATCTGAAGTCGGTGTGGGCACAGTGGCAGCTGGTGTGGCAAAGGCACATGCTGACCACATCACCATCGCAGGTTTTGATGGTGGTACGGGCGCATCGCCTTTGACATCTATCAAACATGCTGGATTGCCTTGGGAGATTGGTTTGGCAGAAACTCATCAGACATTGACGCTTAATAATTTGCGCTCACGGGTTTGTATTCAAACCGATGGTGGTTTGCGTACAGGAAAAGATGTAGTGATTGCCGCACTTTTAGGTGCTGATGAGTTTGGGTTTGCCACCGCGCCTTTGATTGCTGAGGGTTGTATTATGATGCGTAAATGCCATCTTAATACTTGCCCTGTGGGCGTGGCGACACACGATCCAGTATTGCGCAAACGGTTTAAAGGTAAGCCTGAGCATGTGATAAATTATTTCTTTTTTGTCGCGGAAGAAATGCGCCAATGGATGGCAAAATTGGGTTTTCGTACTGTAAATGAAATGATAGGACAATCTGATCGACTGGAAATGAACGATGCAATCACTCATTGGAAAGCCAAAGGTTTGGATTATTCGTCGCTTTTGTATAAAGTTGATAAAGATGACCCAAAAGCGATTTATAATAGCGAAAATCAAGACCATCAGCTTGAAAAAGCGATTGATAACGAACTTATTATTAGAGCGAAAGATGCACTTGAAAATGGCAAATCAGTGTCTATTGATATAGAGATTGCCAACCATCACCGCAGTTTTGGCACAATGCTATCAGGTGCGATCGCCAAGCAATATGGGCATGCAGGGTTGACTGATAACAGCATTAAAATCAATGCCAGAGGTGTTGCCGGTCAATCGCTTGCTGCGTGGCTTGTTAGAGGAGTACATATCCACTTAGAAGGCACGGGTAATGACTATGTCGGCAAAGGCCTGTCAGGCGGGCGAATTAGTATCCAAAAACCAGTCGATAGTCCAATTGAGGCGCATGAGAATTTAATTGTTGGCAATACAGTCCTGTTTGGCGCTATTGAAGGTGAGGCATATTTTAATGGTGTAGCAGGTGAGCGGTTTTGTGTGCGTAATTCTGGTGCTTATGCAGTGGTTGAGGGTATTGGCGATCATGGTTGCGAATATATGACGGGTGGAGTGGTGGTTTGTTTGGGCGAGACTGGGCGTAATTTTGCCGCAGGCATGTCTGGTGGTGTAGCTTATGTGTTGGACGAAAATAAACATTTTAAGGACAACAAAGTCAATACCGAAATGGTGAGTCTTAGTCATGTATCTTTTAGCCCTGATGAAACAGACATCAGTGATATACTCAAAGCTGACGAAAAACGCATCAAAAGTTTGATTTTAAGTCATTACCAATTAACTAATTCAGCTTTAGCAAAGCGGGTTTTGGATGATTGGGTACAGATGCTGCCAAAATTTATCAAAGTAATGCCAAACGATTACAAACGGGCTTTGGAAGAGGTGCAAAATGGGTAAGCCTACTGGTTTCTTAGAAATAGAAAAACAGGAAATGACCTATTTGTCCAAGGCAGATCGGGTAAAGGGCTATCAAGAGTTTTTGATACCGCTTAGTGATGAGGCTTTGTCTGATCAAGGTGCGCGTTGCATGGATTGTGGTATTCCATTCTGCCATCAAGGTTGCCCCGTAGATAACCGCATTCCCGATTGGAACGACAAGGTGTATTTAGGCGAATGGCGAGATGCACTTGATTTGTTGCATTCTACTAATAATTTTCCAGAATTTACGGGAAGAATTTGTCCTGCTCCATGCGAAGCTAGTTGCACGCTCAATATTGTCGACAAGCCTGTGTCGATCAAAACCATTGAATGTGCGATTGTAGATAAAGGCTTTGAATCAGGTTGGATTGCGCCGCAAATTAACCCAAATAAAACTGGTAAATCAGTGGCAGTAGTCGGCTCTGGTCCTTCAGGTTTGGCATGTGCTCAGCAGCTAGTTCGGACAGGGCACGCGGTGACATTATTTGAAAAAGAGTCGGTTGCTGGTGGGCTTTTACGTTTGGGTATCCCTGATTTTAAATTAGACAAAGCTATTGTGCAAAGACGGGTGGACCAGTTAATCGCAGAAGGGGTCGATTTACAAACTAACAGCCACATTGGATTGGATGTGTCTTTTGAGCAAATCAACAGCGAATATGATGCGGTGGTATTGACAGGCGGTTCAGAAAAACCGCGTGATTTATCTATCGAAGGTAGAGACATTTCTGGCGTATATTTTGCGATGGATTTTCTCAAAGCTAACAGCAAATGGGTGCAGAAAATCCACGGAAAAGACAAGCTGATATCTGCCAAAGACAAGCATGTAGTCGTGATTGGCGGCGGCGATACAGGCTCGGATTGTGTGGGTACATCCAACCGCCATGGTGCTAAATCTGTTACTCAATTAGAAATTACTCCAAAACCACCTGTAAAAGAAAATAAAGACCTAACCTGGCCAAATTGGCCAAATAAATTACGCACATCAAGTTCGCAAGAAGAAGGCTGTAAACGTCTTTGGCAAGTAGCGACTAAAGAATTTATTGGTGAAGATGGTCATCTTAAGGCGATTCGATGTGTGAAAGTCGAATGGCAAAAAGACGATATAGGCCGCTGGCAGATGAATGAAGTTGCAGACTCAGGATTTACGCTTGAGGCTGATTTAATTACTTTGGCAATGGGTTTTGCGCATCCTATACATGAAGGAATGTTGAAACAATCAGGTGTGGCGCTCAGCGCCGTGGGTAATGTCGATAGCTCTGATAAAGGTGAGCGAGCATATCAAACTTCAGTTGACAAGATTTTTGTTGCGGGAGATATGCGTCGCGGACAGTCGCTTGTGGTTTGGGCAATTCGTGAAGGCAGGCGGTGCGCTAAGGCGGTTGATGATTTTTTAATGGGGCAGAGTTGTTTGTCTTTGTGATATTTTTTATAGTTTTGTATTTTTTTGAGATAAGTTATGAATGAAGTAAAGCACGCTAAAGTATTGATTTTAGGTTCAGGTCCTGCTGGTTATTCAGCAGCCATTTATGCCGCACGGGCAAATTTGAGCCCTGTGATGATTACAGGTATGCAACCAGGAGGACAACTCACAACAACCACTGAAGTTGATAATTGGCCGGGCGAGGCAGATGGTATTGATGGCACAGCTTTGGTAGAAAACATGAAACGCCAAGCTGAGCGATTTAATACTGAGATGATTTTTGACCAGATTAATACAGTAGATTTTTCCAAACGACCATTTAATCTCGTGGGAGATTTTGGTAGCTACAGCTGTGATGCGTTGATTATATCAACAGGGGCATCGGCAAAATACTTAGGGTTAGATTCTGAAACTGCATTTATGGGACGAGGAGTATCTGGTTGCGCTACTTGCGATGGTTTTTTTTATAAAGATCAAAAAGTGGCGGTGATAGGTGGTGGCAATACGGCGGTTGAAGAGGCTTTGTATCTTGCCAATATCGCCAAGCATGTTACCGTGGTGCATAGACGTGATACATTCAAATCCGAAAAAATCCTCTCAGACAGGCTTTTTGCTTTGGCAGAAAATGGCAATGTAACGATTGAATGGAATATGCAATTAGACGAAGTTTTGGGCGATGATACGGGCGTAACAGGTATACGCATAAAGGCTCGTGAAGGTGATGCTCAAAAGAATATTGATTTGGCAGGCGTATTTATTGCCATCGGGCATACACCTAATACAGGTATTTTTGATGGACAACTGGCGCTTGAGCATGGCTATATTCAAGTTAAGAGTGGCATCCAAGGCTTTGCTACACAAACTAGTGTTGAGGGTGTTTTTGCAGCAGGTGATTGCGCAGATCACATTTACCGTCAAGCCGTTACTTCAGCAGGTACAGGTTGTATGGCAGCGTTAGATGCTGAGCGTTTTTTAGACGACTGCTAATTTTCTAGACGGTGATACGATGACTAGCATCACCGTTTTAGATGAGCAACAATTATTTTTTCCTGACCCAAATTTTGCACTGATCGAACCCAATGGATTGTTAGCAATTGGTGGAGATTTGTCTACTGATCGATTGATATTGGGTTATCAATATGGCATTTTCCCATGGTTTAATAAAAATGAACCAATTTTGTGGTGGTCGCCTGATCCGCGTGCAGTGTTGTATCCTGCCGATTTGCGCATGAACCGAAGTTTTCAAAAACTACTTAATAAAACACCATTTGAATTTAAAAAGAATACTGATTTTAAAACAGTTTTAGATGGCTGTGCCTTGCCGCGTGCAGAGAGTTCAGATACTTGGTTGACAGAAGATATGCAGTTGGCATATCTACAACTACACGATCTTGGTTTTGCACACTCGTATGAATGTTGGCAGGATGGTATGCCTGTTGGTGGTTTGTATGGTGTGCGATTAAACGGAGTATTTTTTGCCGAATCTATGTTTAGGACAGTGGATAATGCTTCCAAAATGGCGGTGTATTTTTTGTGTCAAGATATGCTCAGCACTAACGGGCATATGATTGATATTCAGATCATCAGTCCGCATATGCGTGATTGGGGTGCGGTTGAAATTAGTCGGTCAGATTTCCTACAAAAAGTCAAAGCATGGACAGGTAATCAGACACCGATTTAGTTTACGATAAATTTCGGGTGTGTGTCTATAAACGTTTTGATAAATTGAATGCTAATTCGGCGTTTTTCGATGATGGATTGTGCAAGTAGTTGCTTCAAAAAGTCCACTAAATATCCCAAGTGTCGTGTTAGATGATTAAAAATAAAATCCACTACTTTGTCATCTAGATCAAATCCCAGGTGTCTCGCATGTAGCAACAAAGCTTGTCTGTTTTCTGCTTCTGTCATCTTGGGTATTTTCACTAAGGATAACATATCCCAGCGTGATCGAAAGTCAGGTAAACTAAAGGCAGGTTTACTTTGATGACTGCTTAAAATCAAAGTTTTTTTTTGGTCGTAGGCAAAGTTAAAAAGTGTGAATAGTTTTTGCTCAAATAATAATTTCCCAACAATTAATTCGACATCATCCAAGCACAATACATCAAATTTTCCCTCTAAATCCAGTGCATCAATTGGCAGCTTAGAAAACTGCTTAAAAGGCACATAAGCAATAGTTTTATGGTGACTTTTAGCAAAATGACAAGTGGCTTGTAATAGATGCGTTTTTCCGATTGATCCGACGAGTTTTAAGAGCGCCCCATTTGACAATGCTGCTTGTAGTGTAGAAATTACCAGAGAATTTGTTTCAAAGAAATTGTCAAAAACAAAGGTATTTTCAAGTTGTAGCGGTAGTGGAATTTGTTGCATTAGTACCGATACCACTTGGTACCATCAGCACCATCTTCAATATGCACTTTCATTTGTGCCAATTGATCACGGATCGTGTCGGCTTTTGCCCAATCTTTGTCATGACGGGCAAGATCACGCAAGGCAACAAGCGCATCAATTTCTTGATTATCCTCATCTTTATTGGTTGCTTGTTGTTTTAAAAAATCATCTGGATTTTGTGTCAAAACACCAAGTGTGTGTGACAATTCTTTGAGCGTAAAAGCCAAATCAGCAAAATTTGCATCACCGTTATTTTTTGCATGATTGGCTGTTTTGGCAAGATCAAACAATACTGCTAATGCTTCAGGCGTGTTGAAATCATCATTCATTTTGCTGTTAAATTTATCCTGCCATTCACTTTGTAGACGAGAGTTTGTTAAATCAACATCAACCAATGTTTTGTATAAACGATTAAGAGATGACTGCGCTTGTTGCAAGTTGGCGGTGTTGTAATTAAGTGGACTGCGGTAATGACTTGAGAGCAAAAATAGTCTGATGACTTCGGCGGGATATTGCTCCAATACTTCGTGAATGGTAAAAAAATTATCCAATGACTTAGACATTTTTTCATCATTTATACGGACAAAGCCAACATGCATCCAAGTATTGACATGCTTGTGTCCTGTGCACATTTGTGATTGGGCTATTTCGTTTTCGTGGTGCGGGAAAATCAAATCCATTCCACCACCGTGAATATCAAAATGTGTTCCGAGTAATTTGTCAGACATGGCGGAGCATTCAATATGCCAGCCTGGTCTTCCATCACCCCAAGGAGATTTCCAATAAGGCTCATTAGGCTTGGCGGATTTCCAAAGGGCAAAATCAAGTGGTGAGCGTTTTCGGGTATCGACTTTGATTCGTACACCAGAGAGTAAGTCGTCGGTGTTTTTGCCAGATAATTGCCCATAATTGTCGAACTGGTTGACCGCAAAATACACATCGCCATCAACCAAATAGGCAGCCTTTTTAGCAATCAAAGTTTCGATCATTGCAATAATATCTTTGATAAAATCTGTGGCGCGTGGTTCGGCAGTCGGAGGATCGATGTTAAGTGCGATGCTATCTTTGTGCATAGCTTTGATGAATCGACTGACCAATTCCAAAAAGTCTTCATTATTATTATTAGCACGAGTGATAATTTTGTCGTCAATATCGGTTATGTTGCGGACATATTCGACCGAATAACCAATGTTTTTGAGATGCTTAACCATGGTATCAAAAAATACCATCACTCGTGCGTGTCCTACATGACAAAAATCATATACTGTCATGCCGCAGACATATACTTTGACGGTGTGATTATCAATGGGCTGGAATTTTTCTTTTTGGCGTGATTTGGTGTTGTAAATTTTCAACATTTGGCTAAAACACATGTTTTAAGTAGTATAGAATACGCAATTTTAACAAATCTCTAGGTTGAAACTATGAAGTTTGTACAATCAATTGTGCTTTTGGCGGTGCTTTTCGGTGCACAGCAAGTCCATGGCGTTACCAGTGTGAAAATTGAAACCAATATGGGAAATATCATCGTAAAACTTTACAATACCCGTGCTCCAAAAACTGTGAATAATTTTCTAAATTATGTGCGCTCTGGACATTACAGCAACACGATATTCCATCGAGTGATTGATGGTTTTATGATTCAAGGCGGTGGTTTTGATATTGAATACAAACATAAAGAAGCAGAAAAAACAGTTCAAAACGAAGCGGATAACGGTTTGAGTAACGACCGTGGTACTATTGCTATGGCGCGTACCAACGAACCACATTCGGCATCGGCACAATTTTTTATTAATGTTAAAGACAACCATTTTTTAAACCACAGTGCCAAGACATCTCGTGGTTGGGGTTATGCCGTGTTTGGTACAGTGATTCAAGGCATGAAAGTGGTAGATAAAATTAAAAAAATTAAAACAGGTGCTAGAGGCGTTTTCAGAAGCGATGTGCCGATAAAAACGGTCATTATTAAAAGCATTAGTATTATTTAAAACAGGAAAAACATGGTCATACTACACACTACACTTGGTTCAATTAGCCTTGAATTAGACGAAAAAAACGCATCGATTACTTGCGCGAACTTTTTAGAATATGTGAATTCAGGCTTTTATAATGGTACGATTTTTCATCGAGTGATTGCAGGATTTATGGTGCAATGCGGTGGCATGGAACCTGGACTTAAGGAAAAATCTACCAATAATCCAATCAAAAATGAGGCGGATAACGGCTTATCGAATGATACAGGCACCATCGCTATGGCAAGAACGATGGATCCAAATTCAGCAAGTTCGCAGTTTTTTATTAATTGCAACGATAACGGTTTTTTGAATCATACTGCTAAAACAGAGCAAGGTTGGGGATATGCCGTATTTGGTAAAGTAGTCGATGGCATGGATGTTTTGCGCCAAATTGAGGCAGTCGCTACAGGTAACGCAGGCCATCATGGCGATGTACCACTTGAAGATGTGATGATCATTAAGGCAGAAGCATCTTAGTTTTTATTTCTGATTTACATCTCAATATACCACGATTAGGCGAGACTGATCCCATCAGCCAACGTCTATTGGATCTGTTGACTAAACTTCAGTCAGTTAAATCCAAACAGAGTTACAGTTCAAGCGAGACTGTTCAACTATATATTTTGGGCGACTTGTTTGATGCCTGGTTGCGTGATGCACTAAATCTGCCACAGTTTCATTTGATTATCAGTGCATTCAAACGAGCGACAGAAAAAGGGGTGGGCATTTTTCTTTTAACAGGCAATCGTGATTTTATGTTGGGACATGCGTTTTTTGAGAAAAGTGGCATTCAGGCGATTTCTGATCCATATGTCATGCCTGTTGAGTTGTGTTGCCACGGGCAAAAAGTCATGCTTTGTCATGGGGATTTTTTTTGCACTGACGATAAAAATTACCAGCGGATGCGATTTTTTTTACAAAATTCTGTGAGCAAATTTTTTCTTAAAATCATTCCTGTAAATTGGTTATTTGCTTTTGTGAAAGTTTTGAAGCGCGTCACTCACAAAGACAAGGCTCAAAAGTCAACAGAGATTATGGATGTCAATCGACACACAGTTGATCAGTTTTTAACCCGATATCAGTGCGATGTGTTGATTCATGGGCACACCCATAGACCGAAGATACATATGCATTCAAATGCTAAGCGATATGTGCTTGGTGATTGGCAAGGTACAGGTGAAATTTTGGTTTATCAAAATCATACATTTGAATTTCTAACGCCTATAGGCAATGGACAGGCTACTTTCGCACAAATTCGATAATTGATTGTAGTTGAATAAGGCGTCTATAAAAAATTAAACCTAACTTTCGCGTTTTTATACCTTAGAAAATTCTAAAATTATAGTTTATTGCTTTTGGTGCGATAAAAGTTGATTTTTAGTTAGAATTTCTACAAATTAGCCTTGGGTCGCAAAAGACAGTAATCATTGCTGGCTGCATCTTCTTCGGATTTTAATCGGGCATAAATATGTTCAATCGCCATGTCTTCATTGGGGTGGATGTTTTCAGCACCAATTTTGGCGTATAGATGCGTTTTATTCATGACTTTAAGCACTTGGCGTTTTAAGCCACTGAACACAAGCGTCACATCGTGAATTGCCAAATCATCCACCAAACTATTTATGGCAGCTTCTGCTGAGGCATCTATTTCGTTGATGCTATCTCCGACAATCAAGATGTATTTTGAGTTTTCATGGGTATTCATTATATGTGTGATAGCTTTTTCAAAATAAACCACATTGGCGAAATACAAAGAGCCGTCGAAGCGAATCACCGTTACGCGCTCGTCTTGCGGTAGATCGGTGTGAATTTTAATATCGCGCAAAGTTCCATCAGGATAGCGCCCAAGAATTGCCACCCGTGGTTCCATGGTACGATAAAGGTATAAAATCAGAGATAAAACAGCACCGATCACAATGCCTTCTTCAAGTTGTGGCGCTAAAACCAAAGTCATTATAAAAGTTATAATTGAAGCAATACCGTCATGTTTATTGGCACACCACGCGTGTAAAATCGCCTTGAAATTAATCAAGCCCGCTACTGCCATGATAATCACAGCCGCCAAGACAGATTGAGGTAGGTGATAGAGCTTGTCCGTAAAAAATAATAGAACAATACCGACTAATACCGCGGTAAAGAATGACGACATACCAGAGACTGCACCACTGCCGAGATTTACAGCTGAGCGAGAAAATGACCCTGCAGTAGGGTAGGCTTGACTGCAACTACCTACGATATTGGCTATACCTTGTCCTATCAATTCTTGGTTGACATGTACTTTGTCTTTGGTTTTGGCTGCCATAGATTTGGCGATAGAAATTGCTTCCATAAAACCAATCATGGAAATGATTATCGCGCTTACGAACAGAGTGGGCAATAATTTGGTATCAATTTGCGGAACAGCAAAGTCCGGTAAACCGCTTTTGACTTCGCCGACTACCGAGCCGCCGTTAGCCTCAAAATCGATAAAATAGCTTAAAACAATCGAGCCTACCACCGCTATCAATGCACCTGGAACTTTGGGATAGAACTTTTTCGTGAGTATCATTGCTGCAACCGCACCGAGACCAAATGCCAATGTGGGTAGGTGGACATCACTGATTTGTTGGAATACTTGGTAAATATCACTCATAAAACTATCGGTGCGCGGCTTGGTAACGCCAAAAATCTTATTAATTTGCGATAAACCGATGATCAGAGCTACTGCGTTGGTGAAGCCAACAATTACGGGGTGTGAGATAAAATTCACCAATATGCCTAGTTTAAATACACCCAAAAATAATTGAAATACACCAATTAACAAAGACAACATAATTGCAAGCGTAATGAATTGTTCGGATTCAATTTCGGCGAATTGTGACAAAGTGGAGGCGGTGAGAATTGACACCACTGCCACAGGCCCCGTGCTTAATTGACGTGACGAGCCCCAAAGCGCAGCAATCACCACGGGCAAAAATGCGGCATACAGTCCATAATTTGACGGAAGACCTGCAAGTTGGGCATATGCCATTGATTGTGGGATAAGCACTAAGGCAACGGTAGTGCCAGCTATTAAATCTGTGCGAATATGATCCATGCTCATAGGAAACCATTTGAGCATAGGGAATAGACGTGCGATAATTTTTGATGACATAAAAAAAGAGGAGGGTCGTAAGTAAGATTAATAAATTGGTTCAATAATAACCCTTAAATACTTATGGCTAATGTTAAAACTGCCGAATAATAGCTTACTTATAAAGACAGCGCAATCATAAGTTTATAAGATTTTTATTATTTACCAACTTTCTTGGCAATCATATCTAAGAGACGGGTGGGCAAGGCTCTGCGTAGCCAAAATGCCAGATGTGCGGGTATGGTGACGGGATAGTGTGCTTTTGGGTTTTTTGATTTTAAAATAAGCCCGACTTTTTTTGCAACCGCAACCGCTGGCAAAGTGAAAGGTGCGGGACTTTTTTGCGCATTAAGCCTATCGGTCATTTGGCGATAGGCTTTTTGATGTGGGCTTTTAGCGGGATTAATATATTGGGTGAATTTCTCAAAAGCATGGGCACGAAATTGGCTTTCAATTGGCCCAGGCTCCACTAAACAAACCTTGATTTGAGTATCACTTAACTCTTGACGCAAAGTATCGCAAAAACCCTCAAGAGCAAATTTACTGGCATTATATGCTCCGCGATAAGGCATAGCCACGATCCCCAAGAGAGAGCTGTTAAATATTAGTCTGCCTTGATTTTGTATGCGCATTGCAGGCAATAGCGCATTGGTAAGTTCCATCGCACCAAATACATTGGTTTCAAATTGCGCACGAATGGCATCACGGCTTAAATCTTCCACCGCGCCTGCCTGACCAAAGCCTGCATTATTAAACACCGCAAATAACTGTTGGTTGGTGGCATTTAAGACTGCTTGGGCGACTGATTGGACTTGTGTCGAATCATTCATATCTAACCGATAAGTTTCTATATCTGATTGCTTTAAATTTTTGATGGATGCGTTGTCTCTAGCGGTAGCAAAAACACGAAATCCTTGTTTTTTTAGCTCAATAGCGCTGGCAAGTCCGATGCCGCTTGAACAGCCTGTAATAAGTACGGTATTCATAAATATTAACTTCTGATATGATGTTGAGTTTTGATTTAAGTAGATTTTACCATGATAAAGAAATGCATGTTTCCTGCTGCTGGTCTTGGCACTCGTTTTTTGCCAGCCACTAAATCGCTGCCAAAAGAGATGTTGCCGATTGTTAATACACCACTTTTGCAATACGGGGTAGAGGAGGCGTTAGAGGCGGGTTTGACTGATATAGCGGTGGTAACAGGAAAAGCGAAGCGAGCAATTGCCGATTATTTTGATAGAAATCTCGAAATAGAAACATCCGTCAAAGGCACGAATAAAGAAAAGTTACTAAAGCCACTTGAACATTTGATTGAATCATGTCGTTTTTTATATACCCGCCAGAGTGAAGCTAAAGGATTGGGCCACGCCATTTTGACAGGTGAGCCATTGATTGGCGATGAAGCGTTTGGAGTGATTTTGGCAGATGATTTGTGCGTTAATCATGGCGATGGTGTAATGGCACAGTTAGTCAAGGTATACGAAAAATATCAGTGTAGTGTAGTGGCAATTGAAGAGGTTGCACCAAGCGAGGTAGATAAATATGGCGTGATTTCTGGCGATCTAATTGAAAAGGGGATTTATCGAGTTGATGGTATGATTGAGAAGCCCAATATTGGCGCAGCACCGAGCACGATGGCAATCATTGGTCGGTATATCCTCACCCCTGATATTTTCAACATTATTCGTCAATTGCCCGCAGGTAAAAATGGCGAAATTCAAATCACAGATGCGCTTTTGCAACAAGCGAAAAAAGGACAAGTGGTGGCTTGTCGTTTTAATGGTAGGCGCTTTGATTGCGGTAGCATCACAGGTTATATGGCGGCGAATAATTATTTTTTTAATTTGCGCGATTAATGTCTATCATTCAGAGTAAATCTTGGCAGAATCTGGAGCGTCATGCAGCGCTTTTAAAAAAGCTACATATGCGTGACTTTTTTGCAAATGATTCTGAGCGTGGTAATCGATTGACACTTGATGCGTGCGGGATTTGTCTTGATTATTCTAAAAATTTAGTTCGTGATGATACGCTTCAGCTGCTTTTTAAGTTGGCACGAAAAGCCGAACTCACCTCGATGATAGAAGCGATGTTTCGTGGCGATAAAATCAACACGACCGAAAAACGACCTGTATTGCATACGGCACTGCGTAACCTGCAAGATGAGTTGATCGTAGATAATGCACATATCACTACACTGGTCAAAAATGAGCTTGAGCGTATGCGCGTATGCAGCGATCAAATCCATACGGGCAAATGGTTCGGTTATACGGGTAAGCCGATTTGTGATGTGGTTAATATCGGTATCGGCGGTTCTGATTTGGGTGCAAAAGTAGTCGTGCAGGCTTTACATTATTATAAAAATACCATTCGCTGTCATTTTATGTCTAATATTGACAGCGATCATTTTTTACAAATCTGCGATAACTTGAATCCAGAAACCACTTTATTTATTGTAGCGTCTAAAACTTTCACTACCCAAGAGACCATCACGAATGCCAAAACAGCCAAAGCATGGTTTGTTGATCACGGTGGCAGCGAGATAGACAAGCATTTTATCGCAGTAACTGCTAATAAAACATTGGCAGAGGATTTTGGCATCTCTTGTGTCTTTGAATTTTGGGATTGGGTTGGTGGACGATACTCGCTTTGGTCTTCAGTCGGGTTGATAGCGATGATAGCGATTGGTTATGAACGATTTATCGAGATGTTGGATGGTGCGTATGAGATGGATGTGCATTTTCGCAACAGTTCGTTTGAACAAAATATGCCTGTTATTTTGGCGATGTTATCAATTTGGTACAATAATTTTTTAGACGCTCACTCACATGCTGTGTTGCCATATGATGAGAATTTACGGCTTTTGACTTCATATTTGGAGCAAGTCGAGATGGAAAGTAACGGTAAATCGGTTGATAAAAATGGTCAAGAAATTAAGCAAGCCACAGGATCAATTATTTGGGGCGCACAGGGGATTAATGGTCAACATGCGTTTTATCAATTGTTGCATCAGAGTAAGCGCATCATCCCAACTGATTTCATTATCAGCATAAAAAATCAAGCTAATTTGAGTGATGAGCTAATCGAACATCGCGATATGTTGATGGCAAATTTTATTGCACAAACAGAAGCCTTGATGATGGGTCGTACTGAGGCAGAGACTAAAATAGTGCTAGAGCAAAAAGGTGTGAATTTGGCAGATGCTACGGACAATCTGCCACATATGTTGTTTTCGGGCAACAATCCAAGCAATGCGATATTGCTTGATGAGATGACACCAAAAACGCTGGGTGCACTTTTGGCTTTATACGAACATAAAGTGTTTGTACAAGGGGTTATTTGGAATTTGAATTCTTACGATCAATGGGGCGTGGAGTTGGGCAAACAACTCGCTACCAAAGTATTGGATGATTTGCAGGGTGCGACGCAACATCCTCATGATAGCTCAACGAGTGCGATTATCAAACGATATCAAATTATTAACAATAGGACATGAGTGGAGTTGTGTTGGTGAATATACTTTGCCGCCGCACAAAATTAAGACAAAAATTAATTTTTTAATAAAGGTGTTGTGGTAAATCTTGGTGTGTATTGCTACTATTCTCGCATAACGAAAGTCAAAATCACACCCCAAGCAATGCGGTGTTTTATGCCTGTCGTCTGATTGCTGCCTGATATAATGACACTTATCGCCAATCCACCCCTGTTTTGCCGTGTGCTTGCAAATAAGCATTTGCTTGTGAGAAATGCCGACAACCAAAAAAACCCCGATGCGCCGCTAGTGGAGAAGGATGGGGGGATTGTAAAATCAAGTGTCGGTTGTTATTAATGATGTTTGATTGCGCACGAATTTTTTTCTGTGCATAAGCACCCCATAACATAAATACAGTGTATTCGGTTTGTTTGCTGATGATTTGGATGATGCGGTCGGTGAATAACTCCCAGCCACGTCCTGCGTGTGAGCCCGCTTGGGCGTGTTCTACTGTGAGCACGCTGTTGAGCAAAAATACCCCTTGTGTTGCCCAATGCGTCAGATCGCCATCTACAAACTTAGCGTTACAACCTATATCTGATTGAATTTCTTGATAAATATTTCTAAGTGATGGCGGAATATCCACTCCTTTTGGCACAGAAAAACAAAGCCCGTGCGCCATGCCTGCGCCGTGATATGGGTCTTGTCCTAAAATAACCACTTTAATATCTGGTAAATCGGTTGCTTCAAATGCCGCAAACCAATGGCTCGAATGCGGATAAATACGCTTACCTTGTGATTTTTCTGACTGCAAAAATCGTTTGATATTTTTCATATAGCTTTTGGCAAATTCTGCCTCTAAATAAGGTTTCCAGTGGTTGTCTATCATATGAATTGTTTCATCATTTGTATGGTTCATAATCTTTATGTTTTTATAGTTTATCTTAATGGCTAACGATATATGTACTGCAAAGTTAATACTACAAATATTTCACACATAGTGTTTATGTTTAGTTTTAAATTAACTAAGTCTCGTTTGTTTGAACATGCAAAAGCATGCGCATGCTATTGGTTTTGATGAAATATGTGCTGATTTGTAGATGGATATTTTTAAGATGCATTGCGGTTATGACTTGTGATTTTAAGTCATAAAAAATTATCATTTTTCTTTTGACATTTCAGCCGCTCTATGAATGAATTATAAAATTTTTATGCACAATTGTTGCATGTCTAAAACTTTGCTTATCAAAATCTCTCTAAGCCTTTGATTGTTGGTATAAATAATGATAAGTTATTGATTTTTAACATCAAAAATAACTGTCTATTTTTTAGGCAATTTAATAAAAGTACTTTATGCAAGGGCATTGTCGCCTCGTTTTTTTTGTTTACACACATACTTATCCACAGGTTTTCTGGACAACTGTAGTTATATGAAATAATTCATTTAGATAAATCTAAAAAGGTAGATTTTTGATTATTAAGTGAGCTTAACTGATTGATGTGTGAACGGGAAGATGGTAGGTAAAAAATTATAAGCTATTGTATAGGTGATTTTGAATTGTATTTTCAATGGTATGAAGTACAATAAATTATTTACAGCACACTCGGTAAATTGTATGCAAGATTTGGCAGGTTTCTCTTGGGTCGACATTGTGATTGCCTCCATCGTGTTGATGTCTTTGATTGTTGGTTTTGGTCGAGGTGCTGTCAAGACGGTTATTTCTATTTTTAGTTGGATTGCTGCTTTTTATATTGCTATCTATTTCTCTTCATATTTTGCAAGCTTTCTTGAGGGTTATATGAGCAACGCCGATGTGCGTCTGTGGGCTACCCGCGTGATTATTTTTGTAGTGATTATGGTGATCGGCGCCATTCTGGGTAATATTGTCAGCTATCTGATTGCCATCGGTGGCATGAAAGGCGTTGACCGCTTATTGGGCTTTTTACTCGGTGGCGCACTTGGTGCCTTTATTGTGGCGACTATTATTCTATTAGTCGGTTTGACCAATTTCATTGAGAGCAATTATTACAAAAGCTCTGTTTTGATTCCTTTTTTCACAGACTTATCACTCTGGCTTAAAGACATGTTGCCAGGATCGTTGGTTGATTTCATTAATATCACACCCAATATACAAGTGCCTCTTGTCGAAAACATTGTGGATAGAGTCTAATGTGTGGTGTTATTGGAATCGTTGGCACATCGCCTGTCAATCAGAGCCTGTACGATGGACTGATGGTATTGCAACATCGAGGGCAAGATGCTGCGGGTATTATGACTTGCCACAACCGCAAAATATTCCTCCGCAAAGGCAATGGCTTGGTCAAAGATGTGTTTTATACCCGCCATATGTTGCGTTTGGTGGGAAATGTGGGTATTGGACATGTTCGCTACCCGACCGCAGGATGCGCCTCTTCTGCCGAGGCGCAACCATTTTTTGCCAATTCTCCCTATGGAATTGGTTTGGCGCACAATGGCAATCTAACCAACGCCAAACAGCTTAAAAAACATATGTTTGAGACAGATCTGCGTCATATAAATACAGATTCTGATTCAGAGGTTTTGCTTAATGTTTTGGCACATGAGTTGCAGCATTCAAAAAATGACAAACTGTCTACTGACGATATTTTCACTGCCATCAGCGGTGTACATAAGCGCTGTGAGGGTGGTTATGCCTCTGTGGCATTGATTCCTAATGTTGGTTTGATTGGTTTTCGTGATCCACACGGCATTCGACCTTTATGCATTGGACAACGTAAAACCAGCCAAGGCATTAGTTATGCAATAGCTTCTGAAAGTGTAGCAATTGATACCCTTGATTATGAACTGATTGGTGATGTTGAGCCTGGTGAGGGGATTTTTATCAGTGAAGCAGGTGAGTTGTATCGTAAGCAATGTGCCAAGTCAAAATTAACCGCCTGCTTGTTCGAATATGTATATTTAGCACGTCCAGATTCTATTATGGATAGAGTGCATGTGCACAAATCACGCCTGCGGATGGGCGATATGCTGTCGAAAAAGATCAGACGTCAATGGTCTGATCATGATATTGATGTGGTGATTCCTATCCCCGATACTAGCCGAACCTCAGCGCTGCAACTGGCGAATAACCTTGGACTGGTTTACCGTGAAGGCTTTATTAAAAATCGTTACATCGGTAGGACTTTTATCATGCCAGGACAAAAATTGCGTGAGCAGTCAGTACGCCAAAAACTCAACCCACTGCCCATTGAATTTGAAGGAATGAATGTATTGTTAGTGGATGATTCTATTGTTCGTGGCACAACTTCGGCACAGATTATTGCTATGGCACGCAAATCTGGTGCGAAAAAAGTATATTTTGCGTCTGCTGCGCCACCCGTTCGCCATCCTAATGTTTATGGTGTTGATATGCCAAGTGCTGATGAGCTAATTGCCAGCGGTCGAACCGTAGAAGAGGTTGCACAGTTGATTGGTGCAGATAAATTGATTTACCAGGATTTGGAAGATCTAAAGGCTGCTATCAGTTTTGGTAATCCTGATATAGCATGCTTTGAAACATCGGTATTTGATGGTCAGTATATAACTGGTAATATTGATACTCAATACTTGAGAAAATTAGAAAAAGACCGTGCTGATATGTCTAAAATCTCATCTGTCCAAGGTGAAACTGATGGCAATATTGGAGTTCATAATAGTGTCTAACAATAAATTACCCAAGCATGAATTTGCCACCCAAGCTATTCGTACAGGACATCATCGAACAGGAGAGATGGAACATTCTGAGCCGATATTTTTAACCTCTAGTTTTGTTTTTGAATCTGCTGCACATGCCAAAGAGGTATTTGCAGGCGACACAGATGGCAATATTTATTCGCGTTTCACAAATCCTACGGTGAAAGTATTTGAAGAGCGGATGGCAGCATTGGAGTATGGAGAGCGAGCAGTGGC
The DNA here is from genome assembly GCA_032466395.1 of Aegires albopunctatus. NCBI lineage: Eukaryota > Metazoa > Mollusca > Gastropoda > Nudibranchia > Aegiretidae > Aegires > Aegires albopunctatus. The sequence continues at coordinate 18,250 of JASKDV010222108.1, read as the reverse complement.
TACTGCCTCGGGTATGGGCGCTATTTTGACAGCATCTATGGCGATATTGAAAGCGGGTGACCATATGATTGTATCGCGCAATATCTTTGGTACCATCGTGGTGTTGTTTGAAAAATATTTAGCTAAATTCGGCGTGGAGATGACTTTTGTTGACTTGACCGATATGGACGCATGGCAACAAGCCATACAACCTAACACTAAAATGTTATTTTTAGAGACTCCATCCAATCCGTTGACTCAAATTGTTGACATTACACAGATGGCTGATTTGGCGCATGCCCATCAGGCATATCTAGTGGTGGATAATGTGGTTTGCACCCCATATTTGCAAAATCCGCTCACCCTTGGCGCTGATTTGGTGGTTCATTCTGCTACTAAATATATTGACGGACAGGGAAGAGCTATTGGTGGTGTGGTGGTCGGCTCTAATACACTAATTGAAGAGGCGTTTGCCTTTGTGCGTTCAGGAGGAGTATCCATGAGTCCTTTTAATGCTTGGGTTTTTCTCAAAGGTTTGGAGACTCTTGCTGTACGAATGGAAGCGCATACGCGTAATGCTTATGCTTTGGCAAAGTGGCTGCAAGATTTTCCAAAAGTTAAAACCGTTCATTACCCATGGCTTTTAAATCACCCGCAACACGAAATTGCTAAACAACAACAAAAAGCAGGCGGTGGAATTTTGTCTTTTGAGGTTGAAGGTGGCACTAGTGGCGCGTGGGCTGTGATGGATGCGCTTGAAATGATCAGTATTTCTGCCAATCTTGGTGATTGTAAAACTATCATTACTCATCCAGCGACCACCACCCACGGCAGATTATCTGATGAACAAAAACAGCAAGCAGGCATCAAAAATGGTTTGATTCGTTTGGCAGTTGGGCTTGAATGTATTGACGACATTAAAACCGATTTGTCAGTGGGACTTTCTTAGAGTGGTTGGGGTGAAAATATCATTTATCTTGGGCTTGTTTTTTTATGTATTTGTCGCATTGATATGGACATCAAGCATATTTGCAGAAAGTGGCAAAATCATTCAAACCAAACAGCAAAAAGTGACCAAAAAAATCCCACCGAAAACTCTAAATGAAGATTATGATCCTCGCGTGTATTTCTCTGATCATGCACGTGAAAAGCGCTTGGCTATAGAAATTGAAGACAGCATCATAGATGGTGAATCAATTTGGCTTAAACAAGCCGATCATCAATTTTTGGGAATTTATACCGAAGCTGAACTTGAAGATGGACAAAAACCCAAAGCAAGTGTATTGATTTTGCACGGTAGAGGTTATCACCCAGATTGGCAGGATGTGGTGCATCCTCTGCGTACTAAGTTAGCTGAAGAAGGCTATAATACGCTTTCTATTCAGATGCCTGTATTGGAAAAAAACCATAGTTACTATGATTATGTGCCACTATTTCCAGAAGCTGCGTACCGAATTGATGCCGCGCTTTTGTATCTAGGAGATGCGCATAAAAAAATTATTATTGCTCATAGTTGCGGATTTCATATGGCCAACTTTTGGATAGGCCGCAATCGTGATCATGATATTGATGCCTTCGTGGCGTTAAGCGCAGGGCCGACTGATGCGCACCAACATATGCGCAATCCGTTTTTTCTCAATCGTTTGCGTGATATACCTGTACTTGACATATACGCTGAATACGATTTTCCAAAGGCATTGCGTTTTGCAGACAGACGCGCGCGTCAACTTATTCATCCACAATCGACACAAAAAGTTATTGCTGGTGCGGAACATTTTTACAAAAATAAAGGCGATGCATTATTTGATGCAGTTTTGGTTTGGATGGATGGTCTGAGGTTCTAATCATGCTGGTTTTTTATTGATAATTTTTTGTCAAAAATACATGACAAAGGTGCTATGGAATATATCCATTCAAATGTTTGATAAGGATCGACTTATGAAAGCTATAAACAAGTTTGCACTAATAGTAGTATTATGTTTTTCTACACCTACTTTTGCTGATTGGGACATGCCGTTTTTTGATGATCTTAATCACGGTAGTTGGGATAGTCACAATGATGGTGATGGTTCTGGTAGAGGCTATGGTGATTTTGATGGCACTTTTGGTTTTAATTTTAATGCTAAAGGCAGAAGTGATGAGGATTATGATCAATCCTCCCAAAGAGATTATGAGAGAGGTTATCGCTATGGCGATTATTACGATGATTATAGCAACTATCAACCTTATTACCGGTATCCTTATTAATCTCGTCTACCAATTTAAGGCCCGTTATACGGTTTTTGGCATGTATAAAAGTAGACGCCTTTTTATTGATTGCTTATCGGATTTGAATATCTATGGGATAGGAAAACTTTAAAGATTCGCCTCGGTATTGATCCGGTAATTTGGCAAATGGTGAACTATTTTTGAGCATATCTAAAATTATTTTATTCAAGCGCTTGTCTCCACGATTGCGCAAAATTCTACTATCAATCAGACGACCATTTCTATCAAGTGTAAATTGAAAATACACATGGCCTTGGATATTTTTAGCGACTAAATTGGGTTTAATCCTACTAAGTGAAACCCCCAATTTATTGGTGATTTTTTGTTTGAACTTCTCATTAATTCCAAGCAGTAAATCTGTGCTTTTGCTAGATTCCGGAGTGATTTCCAGTGCCTCAGGTGTGGTAATTTTGATGGGTTTATTGGCAATATCTCGAAACGAAATCATTGACGCTTCTTTGGCAGATTGATCGCGGGTTTGTTTGAGAGCAATTGGTTCAACAATGCTCACCATTGGCACATTTTTAGCAGATGCGAGCTGAAGTATTTCGTTCTGAGTCGTGTCGCTATCTGTTGTGCTTATTTGTACTGTCGCAGCATTTTGTAGCGGTAGCTGTTTGTTTGACTCGTTTGGTTGTGTGTTAAGTAAAAGTGTGGCTGGTTGTAAGGGAATCGCATCAACTTGTCCGCTAATTTGGGATGAGGTGATGTGTGGTTCATCGAATGTTTTGATGCCAAATTCAGGCAGTGGATAAACAGAGGGACTGTCTATGATGGGTATCACTGGCGTTAACGGTATGGTATGTTCTGTATTGAACGCAATTGGCACATCAATGGTAGCGGGAGATAATACATCATTTTGTGCGCTGGAGAGAAAGACGATTTTAGTGACGGCGTGAGTCTGTGTAAAAGCCAATGAACTGGCACCAAAATCTAAAAAAAAACCTACTAGAAAATGTACACTGATAGATGCACTAAGTGAAATTAAGACAATCTTTTTTTGTAGTGTATCAAGGGTTTTGTGTGGTAAGTAATGGCTCATTATTTGCGCGTAACTAAGTACACTTGCTTAATTTGCGCGCCTTTAAGTACATCTAAAAGTTGCACCAATTTGAGCGCATCTACGCGGTGGTCGGCATGGATTTGAATTTTGGATAAAATGCCTTGTTTTTTTAGGATAGATTGTATTTTTTCAAGATTAAGGGTTTTTTTTTCATAGGCAAATTTACCATGTTGGTTGAGATAAATATCCACAAAATGCTTGTTTGACTTATGCAGTTGTTCTGATTTAGCAAGATCTATCTGCCAAAATGCGGGTGAACGTATTGTGCCTGCTAGCAAAAAAAATATAATTAGCAAAAACACAATGCTCACTAAAGGCGTGAGGTCAACGGTTCTTTTGGATAGTTTGTGCGTAGTAAACATAAGGGCTTATTTGGCTAGAACCACTATGTTAATTCCTGCGATTTTGACTTGGTCAAGTGTATAAACCACGGTTTGGAGTGGGGTGTTTTTATAAGGTTTGATGATGGCTTTTTTGCTGCCTTTTTTACGCATTTCTATCAGGGCGTTTTGTAGATTTTTTGGTGTGACTTTGAGCGCATTGAGCCAGATAAAGTTTTCAGTAGGTCGAATGATTAGGCTATTTTTCCAGTTGTTTTTTTGCCCAACTTGATCGGGGATGTTAAGTTCAATGATGTTTTTTTGGTTGAGATTGCTACCAAGCATAAAAAAAACCAGTAGCAAAAAAACAATATCAACGAGAGGAATGAGGTTTACGGCTCGTTTTGGTCTTTTGAAAACCGGAAATTCCATATATTATCTACCTAATATCTCCAGCAATTTACCAACCGCAAGCGACATAGTTTCGCGGGTTTTTTCTATTTTGCTTTCAAAAATGTTGGATGCCATTAGAGATATTACAGAAATAATTAGACCCAAGGCAGTAGTAATGAGCGCTTCCCAAATTCCTGTGGATAAGATAGTAATATCAACTTGTGAACCTGCAAGCGATAGTTCACGAAAAGCCTTAATCATTCCTACTACTGTGCCAAGCAAGCCAAGCATAGGTGCGATATGCGTGATGGTATCCAACATTTGCATATAAGTTCTCATACGAATCAATTCAATGTTGCCAAAGGTTTGTACATTGTTTTTGAAATCGGTAGTTGGTTTTTTATGTAAGTTGATGGCCTGTGCCATCGTTTTGGCAATCGGATGTTTGTGTGAACGTAGAATGCTAAGTGCTAGTATTTCATCTTTAGTTGACAGAGCCTCCAGCGCGTCGCCAACAAAGCCTGTGTTATTGAGGCGTAATAGCAATAAATACAGGCTTTTAGCAATGATGATGCTTAATGCCACTATTGAAATAGCAATCAAAACCCAAGAGACGATACCGCCTTTGATAATTATTTCAAACATATTATTTAAATAGCTCAACTTTTGTTTTTTGGCTTGTTTTGATAAGGTCTAAACAGATATTACTGGGCTTGCCCGATACCGTGCATTTGTGCATGTCGTTGATAAGAATTTTGCTGATGGATGTGCAAGCGACTTTTTGTATGCCAAATAATTTGACTAGAGTTTTATTTTTTCCAATGCGTTTGAAGTTGCTCAAAAAACGGCTGATGATGATGTTTTGCTTATCGAAGGCAATCATCTCAACCTGAAAATCATCAAAATGAAACTTGCTATGATTTTTGAGTAAAAAATAACTGATGCAGTTGGATTTTTGTTGTTCTAGTTTGTTGAGTTCAATGGAAATATAATCTATGGATTTAGATATATCGGCAGGATCTTTCGCCCATGACTGTGTGTTGACAGTGAGCGAAAAACCAATCAAAACAATTTTTGTAAAAAAACGCATGCTTAACCTTTTAATAAAATTTCTCGGACTATTTTGCTGCCGAAATATGCCAGCAACACCAGTATAAAACCAAAAATAGTCAGGTGAGTGACAAGCCTACCACGCCAGCCGTAACGAAAACGCCCGAACAATAGTATCGCAAAAACCAACCAAGATAAAATGGAAAAAAAAGTTTTATGTGCGAATTTGGCTGAAAAAAGATCATCAATAAACATAAAACCACTGATAAGAGCAAGACTTAACAAAGAAAAGCCTAGCCAAAGGGTTTTGAACAGGGTGATTTCGACCTCTGCCAATGGCGGAAAGCTCTGCAACCAGCCAGTCAGATTTTTTCTTTTAAGCAAGCGGCTTTGGATGAATAAGATCAGTGTTAAAATCGCTGCTATGCATAAAAAGCTGTACGCTAAAATTGACAGCAAAATGTGGGTATCAAGATACAAACTGGCTTGGTGGCGATTAATGACAGAGAAAGAGATTTCAAGTGATAAACTGATTGCTGCAATGGGTAGAATAATCACCAACAAGCTTGCTACTGAGTACCAACGAAAAGTTAAAAATAAGCTAAAGAGCACCCAAGCTGAAGCAAAAGACAGTGCGTGGACAAAGTCTAAATTCACCCAGTGCAGAATCACCAGATCCCAAAGTACCCATAAGTGCAGGGCAAATCCCAAGATACTAATGAGTATAATTGATGGAATGTATTTGCGTAATTTGAAATAAATCGCCAATATCATCGCAGAAAAATAGCACAAGATAGACAAAGATCCGATGAGTTGAAAACTCATGGGCGAACTTCGTAACGATTGACCATGCAATATGACAACCATTTATGCAAAAACTGGTTCAGTTGCCAACGCGCTTCAATGTTGTTTAAGCCTTCATGGTGGGTTAATGAAAAAAAGCTTAATATTTGTTGATGATTTCGTATAGCAAGCACTTCTGCTTGAGTGCTATCAAGATAAATTCGTACCGTGGCGTTTGGAATTAGATCGTCAATATCGTTTGAGTCGTTAAAGTGATAATTCATTTGAATTGTGATGGTATATCTTGCGTGCTCAATAGGTTTGATTTCGATGCTAATTGGTATATTGTCTGTATGTAGGTTGATGGGTTTTTGTAAGTCATTGAAGTCAACTAGTTGGGCGAGTTTTTGATAGTTGTCTCGATAAAGCTGCATTAGGTTTGTTAGGCTAATCTTGAACGGATTCAGATTAGTTCTGGTGTGTTGTGGCTTAAGTGTGTGCATCTTTCTTAAACGCCTTCACGCCCCAAGTCCAAATATAATCTGCTCCACTTAAGACAGTCGTGGTCAACACTATATAAAACGAAGATTCTATCCAGTTTTGTGGAAAAATAGTATGAATGTGTTGTAGCATCAACACCAACACGAGGCTGATTTGTAAAAAAGTATTTATTTTGCTGATGATGCTGGGCGACATAGTAATCTTGTGGATTTTTTTACTATAAAAAATGATGCCTAAGATGATAGTCACATCGCGTGCTATTACGGTCAGCGTCAGCCACCATGGCAGTATGTGGATATATGAGCAAGTCAGATATACCACGATAATCATAAATTTATCGGCAATCGGGTCAAGCGTTGCTCCGAACTCTGATTTCCATTTAAAACGTTTGGCAAGAAATCCATCCAAGCCATCTGAAAAACCAGCGATAAAAAATAAAATCAAGGCTTCAAAAAAGAGGTTATTGTTTAGCAGCAACGCAATGGGAACCACCAAGATAATTCGACTAATGGTAATGATGTTTGGGATGTCTTTTAGCCGCATTTCACCAGATTAATTACTGTAAAATAGCACTGATTATACACAATGGTTTGATTAATTTTATAAATGTTAAGTTACAAGCAGGCAGGTGTGGATATTGACGCTGGTAACAAGCTGGTCGAAGCTATCAAGCCACTAGTCAAATCTACCAAACGACAAGGCGTGATACAAAATATCGGTGGGTTCGGCGCACTTTTTGAGTTGCCAACGGGTTTCCAATCGCCTGTTTTAGTCTCAGGCACCGACGGTGTAGGCACTAAGCTCAAATTGGCGCTTGATATGCAATCTCATCGCACCATCGGGATTGATTTGGTGGCGATGTGTGTCAATGATTTAATTGTCCAAGGCGCAGAACCTTTGTTTTTTTTGGATTATTACGCCACAAGCAAGTTAAATGTTTCGGTTGCCACGGATGTGGTTGAAGGTATCGCCGATGGTTGCATTCAAGCTGGTTGTGCTTTGGTAGGTGGCGAGACAGCTGAGATGCCAGGGCTTTATTCCGCAGATGATTATGATTTGGCAGGGTTTTGTACAGGTGTGGTCGAAAAATCTAAAATCATCGACGGCAGTTCGATAAAGTCGGGCGATGTGTTAATCGGTTTGGCATCTTCAGGCGCGCATTCAAATGGCTATTCGCTCATCCGAGAGGTGATTAAACATACGGGTGCAGATTTGGCACAACCATTCGACCATCGCACATTGGGCGAGGTGTTATTAGAGCCGACTAAAATTTATGTTAAAAGTTTATTGAGCTTGTTTGATGTGCTTGATGTGAAAGCGTTGGCGCATATCACAGGTGGCGGATTGCTTGAGAATGTCCCGCGGGTTTTGCCTGATTATTGCTGTGCAGTGATTGAGCAAAACTCATGGCAGCGACCAGATATTTTTAATTGGTTGCAGCATGATGGACAGATTGCTGATAGCGAAATGTGGCGGACTTTTAACTGTGGTGTGGGCATGGTGTTGGTAGTGGATAGCGCAGATGTTGATATGGCGATAACACACCTGAACACGCTCGGTGAGTCGGCATGGTTCATGGGACATATTAAATGTACTGAATCTATCGAATCTACCGTGATATTTGCTTGATATGCGTTTAGTGGTGTTGATTTCTGGTCGCGGTAGCAACTTAAAAGCATTAATTGACCGCCTCCCTGAGGCTAATTTTCTAGCAGTCATTAGTGATGTCGCAGAAGCGAAAGGATTGCAATATGCCAAATTAGCCAATGCCGATGCTCATACTTTAGTACATCAAGCATTCGATACCCGCGAACAATTTGATAGGGCATTGGCAAAAATCATCGAACCTTATCAGCCTGATTTTATTGTTTTGGCGGGTTTCATGCGAATTTTAGGCACAGAATTTGTACATCAATTTACAGATAAATTGGTCAATATTCATCCATCATTATTGCCTAAATTTAAAGGCACTAATACACATCAACGAGCGATTGATGCGGGGGAGCGCGAACATGGAGCAAGCGTACATTGGGTGAATGATGAGTTAGATGGTGGCGAGATTATCAAGCAAGCAGCCGTACCTATTTTTTCGGATGATACTGCGGAGCGTCTTGCGGCAAGAGTGCTTGAAGTGGAACATCAATTATATGCCGATGCGCTGATGACGGTTTATCGCACAAAACAAAATTAAATCATTCATATACAAATCCATGCTAAAAGAACAAATTGAAAAACGACGCACTTTTGCGATTATTTCGCATCCTGATGCAGGAAAGACTACGATCACCGAAAAATTGCTTTTATTTGGGCAAAAAATCCAAAAAGCAGGCACAGTAAAGGGTCGCGGATCAGATCGTCATGCGGTGTCTGATTGGATGGAAATGGAAAAAGAGCGGGGTATTTCGGTTACTACATCTGTGATGCAATTCCCTTATAAAGATAAGATTATCAATCTTTTAGACACGCCAGGGCACGAAGACTTTTCGGAGGATACTTATCGTACCTTGACTGCAGTCGATTCCGCTTTGATGGTGATTGATGGTGCAAAAGGGGTTGAGCCACGAACCATTAAATTGATGGAGGTATGTCGATTGCGTACCACGCCGATTGTGAGTTTTATCAATAAAATGGATCGAGATATTAAAGAGTGTATTGAGCTTTTGGATGAAATTGAAGCGACTTTAGACATCAAATGCACCCCGATGAATTGGCCGATTGGCATGGGTAAAGACTTTAAAGGTATTTACGACACGGCAACCGACCAGAGTATTTTGTACGAAAAAGGACACGGACACGAAATACAAAACGAGCGGATTATTAAGGGTATCGATAACCAGGAGTTGGACGAATTTGCAGGTGATTATGCTGACGAGTTGCGTGAAAATTTAGAACTCGTTCAAGGAGCCAGTCATCCGTTTGACTTGGATGAATTTTTAGCAGGTACGCTCACGCCTGTGTATTTTGGTACAGCACTTGGAAATTTTGGTGTTAAGGAGATGTTAGATGGATTGAGCACCTATGCCCCTGCTCCCAAATCGCGTGAATATCAAGGAGGTTTGATAGCTCCTGAACAGGATAAAATCACAGGTTTTATTTTTAAAATTCAAGCCAATATGGATCCAAAACACCGTGATCGTATCGCCTTTATGCGGTTGGTTTCGGGTAGCTTTAAAGCAGGCGATAAGCTCAAACATGTCCGATTGGGAAAAACCATCAATGCCGCAGGCGCATTGACTTTTCTTGCAGGTGAGCGCGAGCAAGTCAGCGATGCTTATGCGGGAGATATTATCGGTTTGCATAATCACGGCACGATTCAAATTGGCGATACTTTCGTCAGTCCATCCGATCGTGATATTCATTTTACGGGAATCCCCAATTTTTCACCCGAGCTGTTTCGATTGGTGCGGCTCAAGGATCCACTCAAAACCAAACAGTTGCAAAAAGGATTGCAACAGCTATCAGAAGAAGGTGCAACGCAGTTATTTATGCCTCTGCATAATAACCATCTGATTTTGGGCGCAGTTGGTGTGTTGCAGTTTGATGTGGTTGCACATCGATTAAAAAATGAATATGGAGTAGAGGCGATTTATGAAAGCATCAGTATTTACACATCGCGCTGGGTAGAGTGTGTTGATGCGAAAACGCTGGCGCAATTCAAGCGAAAAGAGGGTGACCGATTGGCGGTGGATGGCGGTGGTTTTTTGACATATCTTGCCCCATCTCGGGTGAATTTAGACTTAGTGCAAGAGCGTTGGACAGAGGTTAGTTTTGTAGAAACACGGGAGCATTGATAGAGCGAGGCAATTCTAATCCTTTAGAAAGTTGTTGATTCCGCAATTCTGTTGCTATTTTTGTAGCTCAACAGTGAGTAGCTATATCTATTTTGCTTCTTGAATGTCTGTATAGTTTGAAATGAAACAAACCCTCTTAGGAGGGCTTGTTTACGGATAAAAAATCTTAAATTTTATGTACGGACAGCCCCAAAACTGACCAGCTTTGCATACCACCACGATACCATTTTATTTTGCTTTTTGGGTAGTTGTATTTATACACTAAGTCTTTAATATTTGATGGTGATTGACCACACCACATACCGTTGCAGAACATGACCAAAGTCTTGGCTTTTGAGAAGTCAAAAGCATTGCCTGCCTTGCCATCAGCAACTGCCTCGCTTACTTCAAATTCACTAAAGCCGTTTTTTATTTTGGCACCGAATAGAGCTAAAGTACTCATGATGCTCTCAGTTGTTGCACCTTTTTTGGTGTTGATTTTAGTCCAAGGGATGTTGATAGCTCCTGGAATGGTACCAGTTTTATTCATAAAGTTGGGTGTGCGAGAATCTACAAGCAAGATGGAGTCATTATTATTGGTCATTTTTTCAATATAGTTTATGACTTCAAGTTCGGCGATGGTCTCAACGCCAGGAATCAGTATTTGTGGTTGTATGCAAAACGGCGGGCAAGGACGAGAAGTTTTTGCAAAAAATGGCGAAATTTCATTTTTGTTGTTTTGATTTCGTTTGATAGTCAGCGTTTCCCCTTTATGTTTGAAAGTAAGTTTCATCTTTGACGGGGTAATACCGACAGGTTTGTCAGCAGAAGCCATTGGCGTGGCGCTAAACATGATAACAGATGTTGCTAATAGCACAATGTTATGTAATTTCATAATTATCTCCCTGCGATATATGGTTTAAAGTGTGATTGATTTAGTCTAATTTGGGTGAATTATACTAGGTTAATCACAAGAATATTCAAGATATTCTTCTTCAATAAATTTGTTATTTTTCATTTGTTCATCAGTGTCTGCGTTTTTAGAATAATCTTGAGTGGCACTTTCTAAGACAGGCATTGTTGTTAAGATAAAAAAAGCAAGGATCAGTGTGGGTATTTTCTTCATGATGTAGATATCTGAAATTAAGTGTGTGTTGAGCAAAACTGTGATTTTGCAACCAAATGAATAAGAAGCATATCAAAAACAACCACTTAAGATATTGGAATTATGTATATCCAGATGTTAAAATAGTACGAGCTAATTTTATTGAATTATTTAATGGGAAGCAGTTGTGTGATTTAAAGTTGGATATGCATGTTAAATTGACTAAATACTGGAAGTAGCGTTTGCGGTTAAAATTATTGTGCGGAATATCTCTAAAAATACACGCACGCGATTAAATTTTATGCATATTTGTTGTCTAACATGGTTAAAAAAAACAGCTATGAATGAGATACTTCGGTAGGCATTTTTTGTATTACAGCTAGTAATGTTGTAGACTTGCAGTGTTTTTTGAATAAATAACTTTAAGATGATAATGAAAAATTTTATATTTCATATGCTCAGGTATTGTTTGTTAATTAGTTTTGTTTTGATCGCAAGCCAAGCGAACGCTGTGCGCGAGTCTTTTAGTATTGAAAGTGGCACGCTTGGTCCTGGATTTAGTTATGCTGTAAAAGTACCATTTTATCAATCAGGTATTCAAACTTTTAATTTGCGTTTTTCTGTTAATATCAACGAGTACACACTTGATTCTGATATCACTGTTGTTAATCCTGATTTAGGCGCAGAACAAATTACTACCTCTCAAGATTATCTTACCAAATCTTTCGTTGCCGCACTTCTTGATTGGCATCCTTACAATAATGGCTTTCGAGTGACTTTTGGTATAGCAAAAAATGATAGCCAGTACATTCAGAAGACGGCGTATGACAATGCAAATGTAAGCATTGGAGATACAAATTTAACCAATGCTTATCTTAATGTTGTTTCCAAGACATATCACGATAATGCGATTGCTCCATATTTGGGTATTGGGTATGGGCACAATATGAAGGCGAAAAGAAAGGTAAGCTTTAACTTTTCTTTAGGTGTATTAAAGCAAAATGATCCGGATCAGAGTTATGAAGTTTCTGGTTACAACATTCAAAGCAACATCCAAACAGAATATAATGCATCGATATCAGATACAGAAAAGGCGAAAAATGTATCTTTTGAGGCCGCCAAAAAGACAGATGAAGGTAAATTTGTAACCGACTCGTATGTGCCACATATCTCTGCTGGGGTTGAGGTTAGATTTTAATAATTTTAAGAGATGACTTGAGGGTTTTAGTATGAGAAATTTTATTTTTCTGTTTTTAACCGTTGCAATGGTTTTTGTCTCACCTGCAATGGCTGAACGAAAATCGATCTCATTTGAGATGGGCACACTTGGTTTTGGAATTAATTATGCAATGGAGACTCCCTTTTATTCATCAAAAAATAAGCTGTTAAACATTCGCTTTAGTGCGAACTATCTTGATTTAAGAAACTTTTATGGTTTAGATAGGGAAATTAATTTCACTGAAACTTCTAGTGCTGGAGAGGTCAGCAACAGAAAAACAAACACAAAAGGCTCTATTTCCCTGTTGATGGCGCTTTTTGATTGGCATCCAAATAATGGTAATTTTAGAATAACGCTAGGTGCGGTTTATAACGATACGAAAGCCACTCAAACATTAAACGCAACTAACCATGAAGTTGAAATCAATGGAACAGTGGAAAAAATTGATTATACTAGAGAAACTTCAATTGTTTTTAATAAATCAGCTGCATACTTTGGCATTGGTTATGGAACAAGCCTGCGCTCAAAAAGAGGTTTGACAATGAATGTCTCGCTTGGTGTGTTGTATCAAGGGGAGCCAGATTTAGAGATGAAAGTGTCTGGACCTGATGCAGATAAATATAATCAAGAGTTAGATAGCATTAGGGCAGAAGCTAAAAATAGGCTGAAGAATTCTGATGGTTACAGTAAGCTTAACAATTACCCACATGTGGCTGTAGGGTTGGAGTATAAGCTGTAGTTTGTATGAATTTAGTATTGGGTTTTTAAAATTTTTAAAATCTAGGATGTTGAAATGTTTATGAAGTTAGGGTTTAAATTTATATTATTTATGTTTTGTGTTGTGGGATTGATTTCATGTGATACTTCGAAAAATACGCCTGTTGATGAATTGCCAGAAAACGATTCAACTGGCACTGGCAATACGAACTTGCAGAACTTGCCTAATGAAGTTCTTGCACCGAATATTTTGGATATAGCAAATAAGAAAATTTACAAGCTAGGAGATACGACTACTTACGCGGCTATACAATTTGAAAATACAGGGGGCACCTCGGAGACTTGCTCGGTCAGCAGTTCTTTACCTTTGGGTTTATTTGTGATAAACGAAAACAATACATGTGTGATTAGCGGCACCCCAAGTCAAGAAACAGAATTAGCCATATATACCGTGACTATTAGCAACAAAGATAGCAGCGGACTTGTCCGAAGTGATACTGCAACGGTACCTATAGTCGTGGTTGGTAGCAATGGAGGCAAACCATATTTGGATTTTAGTGGGACGAGTTCATTACAATTAAGGGCAGGAAGGCCTGTTGTCGGATTAAATTTTCGTAATTTTGGTGCTATAATCGATTCATGTTCTGTTAGTCCGAATACAGGGAATTCCCAATTATTAGAGATGTCTCCTGCTGGTAGCAATATTGGCAATGGATTGAGTGTAGGACTTACGAACGATACCTGCGTCATTACTGGCACACCAAGTGCTGAATTTAGTTTTACACAATACACAGTAACAGCCACCAATGCCTCGGGAAGTTCAAGCGTAACGATTAGTTTGCAGGCCAAATATTTAGAACCAAGTTTGCAAGACATATCCGCTAGTACGTTTGTGTTTACTTTGGGTACTAACGGGATTAAAGTTGATGGCGCATCTTCAGCAACCTTAACTGAAATCGTGATTGAAAATTTAAGTGGAGTTGCCCCCACGAGTTGCACTGCAAGTCCAGCATTGCCTGACGGAATAACAACCTCTGTTTCGAATGATACTTGTATCATTTCTGGAACACCTACGCGTTCAGCTATTTCAGCAGCAGTTTCATATGCAATAACTGGTGCCAATAGCCACGGCTCAACAACAGCGATAGTGGCTTCAATAAAAGTTGAAAGTCCAGTAACCGATTGTTGTTACGGTGTCTTGGATGGTGTTACTGAAGACTGCTTCCTATAATGAGAGATTCCTGCTTCAGAAATAAAAAGTCATGTTAATTGTTGAGGTGGCATGGTTTTTTTATGCATGTGTGTAAATTAGCATTTTTCGGATTACGCAATACGCTGTAACTTGTTAGATTTGATAAATTATCTATACGAATATTGAAAATAAGATTGGACAAGTTTGAGTTAAGCGCAGATTTATACTGTAGATAGTCTATTTTTAGATAGTTATTTCTTTATAAGCACTTTTTCTTTTATACAGTAGTAATTTTAATCATTATATGTACAATTAACGGTCAATTGAGATTCAGTAGCAGAAGCTACTCGTTATGAGGTACATCGCCACATGAGCAACGACAGTACCGTTGCCATACGAATGGGTAGCACGCTAGTCTCAGCGGGCACAAGTTTTACAGACACTGGTGTACCTATAAATGTTGCACATTATTATTGGCTTAAAGCCTGTAATGACCATGGGTGTTCCGACTATTCAAGTGCGTTAAGCGCCACTGCTCTAGCTAGCGATGCCCCCCAACCAATCTAACTGCTGTTCTTAGCGGTAACAGACAAATCACGATTAACTGGGATTCGGCAACAGGAGCAACTTATTATGAAATTTATCGCTATGACAGCAACGATAGTAGTGCTGCTTCAAGAATTAGTAGTCAGCCAAATGCAATAGGCACAAGTTATGTAGATACTGGTTTAACTTTGAACACCAAATATTATTATTGGCTTAAATCTTGCAATGATGATGGCTGTTCTGCTTATACGAGTTCAGCAAATTCTACTACAGCATTTGTTGATGCTCCAAGCAATCTAATAGCCAACCCAGACAGCACCAGTCAAATTACGCTAACTTGGGGTTCGGCAACAGAGGCAACTCGTTATGAGATTTATCGTCACTCCAGTGATGATAGCAGCGCTGCTGCGATGATCATAAGCCAATCAGGCTCAGATTATACAAACACTGGCTTGAGCAAATATACCACATATTACTATTGGGTTAAGACTTGTAATGCCAATGGTTGTTCTTCTTATACAAGTTCGATAGGTATAACTACTCTAGCGATAGAAACTCCGGCCAATATATATGCGGACACTAGTCCTTTTAAAAGTAGCGAAATGATGGTGAGTTGGAGTTCAGTAAAGGAGGCTACATATTATGAGATTTATCGAAGCACAACTTTTGATATGGCAGATAGCATCAAGTTGGTTAGGGGAACCACAAGTTTTACAGATACTAATTTGAGCGCAAATACCACATATTACTACCAGGTTAAAGCCTGCAACGCCAACGGCTGTTCAGGAACATCTTACACAACAGGCAAAACGGCAATCATTGATACGCCAACGGATTTAAGATTAACCCCTGATGGCACTGGCCAAATCACATTAAATTGGACTTCTACTACAGGGGCAACTTATTATGAAGTTTATCGCAATACCAGCGATAACGGCAATAGTGCTGTAAAAATCAGCAGTCAGTTAGTCGTAAATGGCACAAGTTTTATAAATACTGGTTTAACTGCAAGCGCTACATATTATTACTGGATTAAAGCCTGCAACGACAGTGGTTGTTACACTTATTCCAATTCAGCAAGTGCCACCATTGCAGCCATTGATGCCCAACTAACTTGACTGTAGTTTCTAGTGGTGTCGACCAAATCACAATTAGTTGGAGTTCTGTAGCAGAAGCAGATTATTATGAAATCTATCGTAATACTAGCAATATCAGTGATGGCGCTGCAAAAATTGGTAGTAGACTAAGTACTGCAGGAACAGCTTTTAAAAGCACTGGCTTGATTATAGACACCGCATATTATTATTGGCTTAAAGCTTGTAATGTTGACTATTGCTCTGCTTTTTCAAATTCGTTAACCGCTGTCACTGGAGGTGCATTCATACTTAACGATACAGGTCTCATTCTAGGCGGTGATTATTCATCAGGCAATAATGTTGATTGCAGCGGCGAAACAATTTCAGCTCAAGATTGTTCTCATGGAAGAGACGCACAGTTTTTATCAGGCACATTAGTCAAAACAGGCGGCGGCAACGCAGGCTTTGATTTTACTAAGTTAGGCGCTGATGGTAGCGTACTTGCTATTCAAAACGCCGCTTGGGATGATAATGGCAATGAATCAGCAGGTACTAGATGGTCTTGCGTTAAAGATAATCATACAGGTTTGTACTGGGAAGTAAAAAATAATGATAGTGGGATACACAATAAAAACAATACTTATAGATGGGGTGGAAAAACTGCTATTGGCTTAAATCATGATAGCAAAGAAAATACTTATTACAACGATTGGGATACTTTGCTGGATGGTGCGAACACAGGCACTTATGGCGGTGGTACTGGTTTATGTGGTTTTACTGATTGGGTAGTGTCAAATCGTGAAAAACTGCTCACCATTGTAGATTACTCAGTTGTGCTTCCAACCATAGATACTAACTATTTTCCCAATACATATCAATATGGCTCTTGGTCGGCTAGTCCAGGCTCATATCTTGACAATAGTGTGTGGACTCTATTCTTTTCCAATGGCACATATTATTTTATTCAAAACAAAGACTCTTTTAGGGCAGCAGTAAGACTAGTGCGTTCTGGTTCTTAATTATGAACATATGGACTCAAACTTTTAATCAGATTGATAAAAACTATCACCACAACAAAATCATGTCAATGCATGCGCAAAACCTAAAGCACACCCGAGTCGTTGATATTTTTGTTAGAGGTCAAACTAATCAATATAACCGTTTTACACAGCTACGCTTATTACCTCATTCGTAATGACAGGAAATATTATGAAACTCAAACTATTGATAATATTGCTATCTATAACGGCATTCCATACAACGCAAGCCCAAACTTGCAAAGACTCTTCATAGCTAATGAACTATGACCGATAATTTCACCGGTTTAATATGGCTGGATAGTCGCTATACCGATAATAACGACCAAGTGGAAAAAATGCGCACAGAAGGTCTAAATGGCGATACTTGTGAAACAGGTTCTGTAATTAGTTACAATTGGCAGACGGATATGTTTTTGCAGGATATAACCATTGGCGTTTGCCTAATGTTAAAGAGCTATCAAGTTTGGTTGCGCATAATTGCCATAAACCGAGTATCAATGAAAACTTGTTCCCAAATACAGAACCTGTATCTTTTTGGACATCTAGCTTGCATCCTATAAATCATGGATGGAGAGTGAATTTTCTCCGTGGTATAATTAATTTTATAGACCGAACACTTGCGTTTCATGTTCGGTTAGTGCGGTTCAAATAGAAGCAGGATGAGCGAAATAATATATGGCAGAGAGGTCGCGCGTGTCTAAAAATTACAGTTGATATATATCTTTTAACTTTATATTACCATCTTCAGCGTTTTGAATATGTCTTAAGTGAAAAACATTGTAGTCTCGCTATTTATTATTTATATTGCTTATGTTGATAGAGCATGTAAAAGGTGATTGAGAATCATTTGTACATCCAAGGAAAGAGAAGCAAAGATAGAGTGCTGAGTTAAGAAGTTAAATGTGGTAAATAAAGACTAAAATAAAACTATTATTGATCGATTAACCCCTCAAAATATGCACACAAAAGCATTGGTATCGGTATTATGGTTTCAGTGAAATGTATGGCATATGTCGATAGAGATTTCCTTTAACCTGTCTGATTATTGATTTAATAGGCGAAAATTTGCACTTTCCTTTGCTTCAAAAATAACATTTTGATATTTTGTCTGCCATTATCAAAAAAGATAATTTTAATAGGATCTTGACTATTTAAGAGGCCTTTCTCTTAACTCTTTGAGTAAGAGATTGTACATATTTTTACCTCTATTGTTAAACCTAAACTCACA